>JBAMBK010000891.1:0-14287 GCA_037043435.1 Drosophila suboccidentalis
TTGTATTTTAAATTAAAATGTAAATTAAAATGCAATAAAAAGAAAATACATCCAATTAATTTGGGAAGAAAAATGTTTGGTTAGTTTCATCATTTGTATAATGAGCTGCGTCAGGATGAAACCAGATTTGTGGCGTACACCCGAATGCCTGCTGAAAGGCTTATTGTGACATTGAGGTAATGAACTATTCAAAATATATTTAAATTAATTCATTTATTCATTTTCATTTCTCAATATAAACATTCTTATAAGATAATTAATTTTTAAATATTTTGTTAATTTGTGAAAGTTATAATATTTCCGGATTGAATTGATTCCTGCGGTGACGAAACATTATCAGAAAATTGGATTGACGAAGAGTCAAGTACAGTCGGTGATGGTACAGATATGTATGAGCTTTGGCTTTGCACATTTTGGAATTGAAATGACTGCCCCATATTGTACGCATGATTATAGACCGATCTTTGAATATCCATTCTACATAAAAGCTTCGTCTGCGAATCCATTTTCTTTACATGTGGCAATAAGCTTACAAAAAAAGCCATGTCTTCATCGTCGGCTGGAATCTTGTTCTTTGTTTTCTGCTCCAACAGCACCAGCTTCTTTTTTTCAATATTGAGCATTTCATCCTCCACATTATAAATGCGCCGTTTGAGATTCCTAGGATGATGATGCTGTGGCGTAGACGATTTCACTTCAAACGTACTCATCTCGTTTTCTTCAAAGACGTTTTCTTGCGACACCTCCAAATCAATACTGTTGAAATCCTCTTCAATATTAAAGTCCTGTACATCGCATTTTTTTTGGCGACTTAAATTTCCAGAAGATTGGCGGCATTTTATCTGGTCCTTTAAAAACATCATAGACGCAAAATGACACCATTGAGAACCCATCTCATTGACAGTATCTGGTCGAGGGTCGCCAGAATGTTCCGATGGAAGTTTCCTTAATTCAGCCCGGAACGTGTCTCTCAATTGTTTCCATTTTTTTTTTCAAAGATAAAGCTGAAAAATATATAAACGTTTTATTAGTTACGATATTAAGCATTTAACCAAATACAATTTTTTTTAAATGTCTTTATTAGATATCTCGCTACTGGTGCTTCATTTAGGTCCTTGTCTTTTAACTTTCGAATGGGTGCTTCATTCTATTGTGATAGAGACATGTGAAGCTTTGTGGATAGTTTTGCAGCCTGTACACATGCCAGTGCCCACAGAACAATCCTTAAAAAAAGTTGCGGAGGAATATTGGAATCTTTGGGAATTTCCAAATTGTGTTGGATCTATCGATGGAAAACACATACGTCTAAAATGCCCAGCGAATTCCGGAGCAATGTCTTATAACTATAAAAAGTTCTTTTCAATAGTGCTGCAGGGAGTTGCTGACGCAAAATGTAAATTTGTCATTATCGAAGTTGGTGGTTATGGACGTCAAAGCGATGGTGGAACCTTTGCTTCCTCAGATATTTACAAAATGAGAAGTTCTGGAGAGCTAAAGTTTCCGAAAGACACCGAATTGCCAAATACCACAATATCTATGCCATATGTCTTGCTTGCGGATGAAGTTTATCCTCTATTGGACTGGGTTCTTCGACCTTATGCCAGAAGAAATATAACTTTGGAAAATGAATATTTTAATCGTCGTTTGTCACGAGCACGAAGGTGTGTGGAATGTGCTTTCGGCATAATTAATTCCAAATGGAGAATATTATGGAAGCCAATTGAAACGATACCATCTACTGCAGAAATTATTGTTAAAGCTATTTGTATATTGCATAATACAATATTCGATTTCGAAGAACTTGATACTCACATAACAGAAGGAGAAAAGTTTATTAACAACGAACCAAAAAATATATTGGAAAGTTCAAAGAAAAGAGGTCGAATAATCAGAGACACTTTTCGCAGTTATGTTTGCAGCCGTAGAAATGCTGATAGTATTTAAGTTTTCAATTTCCTAATTTTGTATTTCTATATTAATACAAGGTGGCGCAAAAGAAGTCACCCTATTGGAAGATGCTCTCATTTTTGCAAATGGCCGCCAATGTCAAATCTGTTTTGACATTTGTGGACTAGACAGATACAGAATACAAGTGAATAAGCCATGAAGCGATACACTCCCCAAGAACGCAGAATAATTGTAATAATGTAATAATAATAACCGCTTTATCTCTCGTTTTTGATATTTGAACTGGCCGGCCAGATCACCCGAATTAACCATTCCAGACTTCTTTTTATGGGGTTTTTTTAAAGTCGCAGGTTCACGTCAACAAGCCGCAAACTCTTGAAGCCCTTAAGGAAAATATTCGCCAGGAATGCGAGAACCTGTCGCCCGAAGTTCTGGCAAAAGTGATGGAAAATGCCATAAAACGTGCGTATGGTCATGAGCTCTGGCAGCGAACACTTGGCCGATGTCATCTTCTCGCCTAAACCAATAAAATTCTTAAGGCTCGAATAAACATAATCAAAAAACAGAATCAAAATTTTTCATTTAGAAAAAAAATGAGAGCCAAACCACATCGGATGACTTCTTTTGCGCCACCCTGTATATAATATAACAAATTACTTACCATCCTGATTCAATTCATTTGCAATTAAGCTCCAATTTGCATATTTGCATTCCATATGTGATCTTATTAATAACTGGAAAGTATCAAGTGAGCATTCTTTCTCCGAACACAGGTACATAGAATTTGTACTTAATCTTAGTCACTCGACTCCAACTCCTTTCTACAACCTTCGGAAAACCGATTGGTCAAAATACCAAGCCCTACTTAGGGAATACATTCCGGAAACAGCACCCAATGGAGTTCACTCCTTTCGGCGTCTGCATAGCCTAATAAAAAACTTTCACTAAAGCATGCAACTCTGCATGGAAAGCAGCATGCCCGATTAGTAGACCAAAGAAAAATAAAAAACCACCATGGTGGTCCCAAAACCTCGGTAACCTTCGAAGGAGCTGTAGAGCTCTTTTCAATCAAGCCAAAGCCTCAAACACAGAACAATCCTGGACAAACTACAAGCTCGATCTTGCCCTTTATAAAAAAGAACTCAGAAGAGCCAAAAGATCCTCATGGCGATCTTTTTGTTCTGACATTGAATCAACATCCGAAGCAGCCAGACTTCGGACGATTCTATCTAAGTCAACCCCGTCTTTAGGATATCTAAAGAAAGAGGATGATACTTGGACAACATCCAGTGAAGAATCACTGGATGCCCTACTAACAAAACACTTTCCAGGCTGTCGTCAACAAAAGACAGACAATCTTATCTCCCCACAAGAGGTGCCCTTAGGCCCTTCTCTCCTTAGCGTGCACAACATCAACTGGGCAATAAACAGTTTCAAACCGTTTAAGTCGCCTGGACCTGATGAAATCTCACCTGCACATCTTCAGCATGCGGGTAGCATCGCCACTAACTGGCTCCAAGCCATATTTTTAGAAGTGTTTAAGACCGGTTATATCCCGGATCCCTGGAGGCTTTCAAAAACAGTATTCATCCCCAAGGCGGGCAAAGCTTCCCACGTTAGCCCAAAAGATTTCAGACCGATCAGCCTGACATCCTTTCTACTCAAAACCTTTGAGCGTATCCTTTCTTTCTATCTGAGAGTATCTATTCCGTCAGAGCTTATATCAAGCTCTTAACATGCATACAGGAAAGGAAGATCCACCTAAACGGCTCTTCACTCAGTTGTTGCCACAATAGAAAAATCCCTCTCTCTTAAGGAATACACCCTCATAGCCTTCCTAGACATAGAGGGTGCTTTCAACAACGTCCTCCCGGAAGCAATCACTGCGGACGGCAGTCCGCGCTAGTGACGAAAGCAGCACGAAGGGTGCGAAGGCGACTAGCATATATACACAGGAAGAATGGAAAATTTGCTATGACTGTCCGATCAGGTCGAGTTATATACCGATCGAAAGGTATCAATTTAACTTACAAATGTGCATACCAAGACTTTTGGAAACTCACCTGGTTCGTGAGATAAACAGGTGTAAGTGGGAGGGGCAAAATTTAAATGATTGGAGCTAATGGGGCCGCTGGAGCCTTTTGGTCAACTTTTTTAATTTTTTAATATTTCTCATAAAAATGCGCGTCGAATGACACGTCAATCATCAAAATCCGACTACTGGTTCAAAAGATAATTAATTTTGAAATTTTTAGTCGCTTTCCGAAAATGAGATGAAAAGTCAGTTTGTCTGTTTGTTTGTTTGGATCAAATCGTTGATTTAGCTTAAAAGTTTGAATGAGGATTTGTTCCCAATCAAAAAATTAGAAACGTTTGTTCTACGACTTTTTCGAAAAATCGGTAGTTTAGCGGGAAATCGCTAAAAGCCGCTAGAATTAAAACCCCCATAGCATCCAAACGAAAGAAGCTACAGATGTGATCTATATATCGTTGAAAAGGTATTGCAAAGGGCTTTTAAGCATAGCTGTAAACTTTTTTGCTGAGAAACACAGGTAAAAATCTACAGGTAAAAAAAGGTATTTCTTCTCATATTTTGGCGATTTAAGAAAAATCTGTGTTTCAAATCACTTTTTAGTATGGTATATGTTAAAGACAATTTCTTTCCGCGTATTTTGACATACAACACATATCTGTCAAAATTCGTTTGGGCAAGATATAACCTATTAACTGAATATACCATTTTCCTTTACACTACTGCATGTACATATGCAGTATGTACACTGCTTGCTTGCTGCGGAAGTATACTGCTTGCAAGTGGTGAATTCAGCAACAAAGTTTCATTGCAACCAGAGTTTGAGAATGCTGATAGCTTTTGCGCTTGGCATGCCATAAAAATTTGACAAGTTATATTGTCAAAAAATATTGAAATTTTCAAAATTTCTTATTCAAAAATTTCTGATATCCCATAAAAAAACCTCTTTACGCGGTAAAAGTCTAGTGACGAAAACATTTTCATGCCCCAAAATTTCTGATATCCAATTTTGTGACGAATAATATTAAGTTTTACATATGAAAAAAATAAAAAAAAAATTTTGCATTCGGCACTGCGCAAAACAGTGAGTTTTATTTGGTATGAAAAATTGAGACATTTTAGCGCAATGTGCCGAGTGCCAAATTTTTTTTTTATTTTATTCATATGTAAAACTTAATATTATTCGTCACAAAATTTGATATCAGAAATTTTGGGGCATGAAAATGTTTTCGTCACTAGACTTTTACCGCGTAAAGAGGTTTTTTTATGGTACGTCATAACTCTACGAATTTGTCCAAAAAAGTACAGAATGTGAGCACGGCAACAACTAGTCAGAAATCAATGACAATCCAGAATAACGAGAAGAACGATAAATCTTCGGTCCCTGGTATAAAATGTTATAATTGCCAAAAGGTAGGACACATGGCTGCGAAGTGTCCGGAACCTCAACGTAAGACCAGATGTGAACATTGTAATCGTACAAACCATGAAACCAGCAATTGCCCAAACGCTCCAAAAACGAACGAGAACTGTAATGCCATAGATAATAACGCTTTTAAATATCTCAGTAAAATGGTTCAGGTCAACGGTATGGCCACCAAAGCATTTGTCGACCCCGGAAGCACACGCACGTTGTTACGAGAATCTTTTGCTGAAGATATCGTAATTTCCAAAACTTGCGCAGTTACGTTAAACGGATTTGGTGGAGGTAAATACTTTTGTACCAAGATGCTGCCCGCCAAACTCAAAATCGATGGAAACGTTATCATCACGGATACGTTGATTGTAGACGACAATCTCATCAAGGAAAACGTACTCTTGGGTCAAGACATCTTGTGCCGTAAAGGTAGTAAGCTTGTCATTGAAGGAGAAGATTGCGTCTTGGAAAATGTACACGAGGTTACTACAGGCAGTGATCTTAACGAAATTCAACAGGAGCGCGTAAACGAAGTCGTTCAAAGGAACGCAAAATGCTTTGCAGATGAGGCCAAAGAACTTGGAAAGTGTTCCATAACGAAAATGGAAATCAAATTAACTTCAGATGCACCAATATCGATTAAGCCATATCGAGCACCATTCGCGCTAAGACCTATTGTGAGCAACATGATATCGGAATTACTTGAAGCTGATGTCATCCGTCAATCGGATTCTCCGTACGCCTCGGGAATAGTCATGGTAAAGAAAGCAAACGGCGAGTATCGACTATGCGTGGATTATCGTATGTTAAACAAAATCACGGTAAAGGTTCCATTTCCTATGCCCAACATGGAGGAACTATATGCACAATTGGCTGGAAACGAATATTTCACACGCTTGGATCTACGTATGGGCTATCACCAGATTGATATTGACCCAAAAAAACCTCTTTACGCGGTAAAAGTCTAGTGACGAAAACATTTCCATGCCCCAAAATTTCTGATATCCAATTTTGTGACGAAATATATTATATTTTTTATATACATATGTTAATTTATTATATATGCCAAAAAAAAAATAAATATATATTCAAAGTAAAAAAAAAAATTGGCACTCCGCACTTTGCGCAAAAAGGTTTAGCTTCTTTGCACCTAAAAAATAACTTTTTGCGCAGTGCCGAATGCCAATTTTTTTTTTACTTTGTATGTATATTAATTTTTTTTTTGGCATATATAATAAACGAGCGGGGGTTGGCGAGCGAAGCGAGCAGGGGGCGGAGCCCCCGAGTATATAATTAATTAACATGTATAAAAAATTTAATATATTTCGTCACAAAATTTGATATCAGAAATTTTGTGGCATGTAAATGTTTTCGTCACTAGACTTTTACCGCGTAAAGAGGTTTTTTTGGGGGATATCAGAAATTTTTGCAATCGCCTCTGCATTTGACAAAACTACTTTGTCAAAAGGTATTTATAAATGATAGCCCGAATTCTTATTTAACGAAAATGAACTGTCTGGCAACATTGGGTACACATGCAATGCACAAGTATAAAGATAAATTTTCTGTTTGCAATATTAATCAATTAATTAATTAAATATTAAAGCAGAATAAACAAAATAAATTTACAGAGAGACTCTAATGCTTAACTCATTTGAATAAATTAAAGTCGCGTTGTCACATAACAAAACTAAACTTTCTGGCAGCACTGGTTACTTTAAGCACTGGTTGAGAGCACCACTTGCAAGCAGTTTATTTCCGCATTACGCTCCAAGCAGTGTACATACTGCACATGTACATGCAGTAGTGTAAAGGTAAAAGGTATATTCAGTAGATAGGTAATTTCTCGCCCAATCGAATTTTGACAGATATGTGTTATATGTCAAAAAACGCGGAATTGAATTGTCTACAACAAATAATATATTTAAAGTGATTTGATGTGTAGATTTTTCTTAAATTGTCAAAATGTGGGAAAAAATATCTTATTTCACCTGTGGCTATTTACCTTTTTACCTAAAAAAAAAACTTTGAAGGTATGCCTAAAAGCCCTTCGAAACACCTTTCCAACGACAAATAGAACATATCTGTAGCTCCTATCGTTTGGATGCTATGGGGGTTTCAATTTTAGCGGCTTTTAGCGATTTCCCGCTAAACTAGCGATTTTTCGAAAAAGTCGTAAAACAAACGTTTCTAGATTTTTGAACGGGAACAAGTCCTCATTCAAACTTTTAAGCTAAATCAACGATTTGATCCAAACAAACAAACAGACAAACAGTCAAACAGACAAACGGACAAACAGACAAACTGACTTTTCATCTCATTTTCGGAAAGCAACTAAAAATTTCAAAATTAATTATCTTTTGAACCAGTAGTCGGATTTTGATGATTGAGGTGTCATTCGACGCGCATTTTTATGAGAAATATTAAAAAATTCAAAAAGGTGACCAAAAGGCTCCAGCGGCCCCATTAGCTCCAATCATTTAAATTTTGCCCCTGCCACTTACACCTGTTTATCTCACGAACCAGGTGAGTTTCCAAAAGTCTTGGTATGCACATTTGTAAGTTAAATTGATACCGTTCGATCAGTATATAACTCGACCTGATCGGACAGTCATAGCAAATTTTCCATTCTTCCTGTGTATATATGCTAGTCGCCTTCGCACCCTTCGTGCTGCTATCGTCACTAGCGCGGACTGCCGTCCGCAGTGATCTAGGGTATGTCATTAACAATCAAGGCATTTGTACGGATCCTGATAAGATTTCCTGTATTCGAAATTGGCCCCCTCCCAGAAACTTAAAGCAAGTTCGAGGATTTTTAGGTGTTTGCGGTTGGTACCGGCGTTTCATTCGAAATTTTGCCGAGTTGACTTGCCCAATCACAGAAACTTTGTCGTCAAAGAAAAAGTTCGTTTGGACTGAAGAGGCTCAGGAAGCTATGGAAAAGCTGAAAGCCATTTTAACTTCAACTCCAGCTCTGCAAAATCCAGATTTTTCGAAAAAGTTCTTTTTGCATTGTGATGCTAGTAAATTTGGCATAGGTGCCGTGCTTGTTCAACTCTCGGAGGAAGGTGACGAGAAACCGATTGCGTTTATGTCAAGAAAACTGAGCCGTGCTCAACGCAATTATAGTGTCACGGAGAGAGAGTGCTTGGCAGTGATACTAGCGATCGAGAAATTTAGATGCTATCTGGAAATGCAGGAATTTGAAGTTGTGACAGACCATTCCAGTCTCTTGTGGCTCAGGCGACAACAAAATGTTTCAGGTCGATTAGCTCGATGGATTTTCCGCCTGCAACAATATAAGTTTTCATTTTCTCATCGAAAGGGAAAAGATCATTGCGTTCCAGATGCTCTTTCTCGCCTTTCGGATGAAGAAGTTGCGAAGTTGGAAATAGGACCTGTTGTCGGGCTAGAGGCTGACGCTTTTGAAGATGCAGAGTACTTAAAATTGATTTCTGAGTTTGAGCAGAATCAATCTTCGCTCCCGGATATTCAAATAATTGACAAACGTATTTATAAACGGACAGATCATGTGTCAGGTGACACCGAGCAAGAAAAACTTTCTTGGAAGCTTTGGGTGCCTGTGCGCTTGCGCGATAGTGTGCTGAAGCAGGCTCACGACAGCGTTGTGTCATCGCATGGAGGCATTCAGAAGACTCTGAAGAAGATTCGTCGTCATTTGTTCTGGCCAGGCCTAGCAGCTGATGTGCGAGACTATATTCGAAATTGCGATATTTGCAAGTCCACGAAAGCTCCAAATTATCATTGTCCCACTGTTCGTCCCTTTCAACGATTATACATTGACTTACTTGGACCTTTCCCGCGAAGCAAACAAGGACATATTGGCTTATTAATAGTGCTTGACCATTTTAGTAAGTTTCATTGGCTTTGCCCTCTAAAGAAATTTACTACTGCCAAAATCAGTCAATTTCTGGTTGACCACATTTTTAATTGCTATGGGGTCCCAGAAACTATCGTGAGTGATAATGGTTCACAGTTCAAGGCAGGTGAATTTAATGCACTCTTGACAAAGTTAGGAATCAATCATGTTTACACAGCTCTCTATTCGCCCCAGAGCAATGCTGCAGAGCGTGTAAATCGCTCCTTGCTAGCAGCTGTGCGTTCGTACATTAACCAAGATCACCGAGAATGGGATATTCATTTGACCGAAATCTCGTGTGCGTTGAGATCTTCTCTTCACCAGTCTTTAGGTTGTTCGCCGTATCGAGTATTATTTGGCATAGATATGATTACTCATGGCAAGGACTACAAACTGTTGAAGAAGTTAACCATGCTGGAAGAGCCCATGACTCCGTTAGATCGCTCAGATAACTTGGCTATATTGCGACGAGACATCCAGCAGAATATTCGAAATGCATATGACAAGAATGTGGTCCAATATAATCTTCGTTCGAAGCCAGTTTCATTTCGTGAAGATCAAGAAGTTTTCCGCAGAAATTATACTTTGAGCAAATTTGCTCACAACTTTAATGCGAAGCTTGCTCCCCAATTCATTAAATGTCGTGTGAAAAAGAAACTTGTTGGAAGTTGGAACATTTCATGCGAAAGATATTCGCGCTTGATTCCCGCTAATCTGCTCAGCGAGCGCTGGCAGAATTATCGGGTGTTGTAACGGTTGCCGTTTTGGTTGTTTTTTTTAAATTTAAATTGTTTTGTTTTTATCGCATACAGTTTGCGAGTCACTGCTCGCATGCGATAAAACTGTAGCACTCAGCTTTTTGTTGCGCTGCATACAATGTTGAAAAGCTCTGAGTAGCGATTGCTTATACCCCTCTGCAGTTGCATTCCAATATCGGAATGCAAAGCTGCGCTTATTGGAATTGAGCGATATAAAAGCTCGCCATGCGGCCGCAGTCGCTCTCTTTCCTGTTTGATTTTTTCGCTGCTTGCTGTGTGCAAGTTCCCCTGCCAATTGGAAGTACTTTAGAGGTGAATATTTTATTTAAAGGGGAAACGATCCTATATTGGTTTAATTCAATAGCAATTTATTATTTAGACGTTGCAATCCACCACAGAAGCTGGAAATTTTCGTGGTGCAGGTGAATAGGTATGTTCTGCAATATAAATGGCATTATTTGACAGCATTCTAAATGGTCTTTCTTTTTGCCCTATAGATTTTTTATATTTTTTTAAATAATAACCTCATACCCCCGCCCACACTAGCGAACAGCTCTAACCTTGTTGGCCGGCGAGCCTAGAACAAGTACAGTGAGCCCTAGTGTGGATGCAACAAATTGTTTTAGGAATTTTATCATCGGCTACTGGCATTTGCCAAATCTCCATTTTTGGATATTTAAATTACGCGCCCAATCGCGCCACCGCTGGATAAAGCTCTTGAGCGCAGCTCAGAGCGAAAGCTTTTCTTCGGCGTTGGAGTCGTCAGCTGCGCTTGCGCGCAAGCTTATATTCCCCCCCTCTCATCTAAAAGTGTTGTGTGTGAGAAAAGTGCGATAGGAAAATCTGTGAAAAGTGTGGTGCAAAACGAATTTTGTTGTTGGTTTTTGCCAATAAGGCAATAAACTTAACAAAGGGTCTTGTATCTGAGTGACGGTTGTTGAGGTTAAAAGCTCATATTCAAAGAGCTTTCGAGAAACTGGCCAGATCGGCAAATTTAGTTGTTCATACATTTTTTTTTTTAAAATTCAAGAGAAAAAAAAAACAAATAAATTAAAATATCAGCATAAACAAATAGCAAAGAGAAGAAAAAAATTTCAAAATTTCAAATACATGGGATAAAAATATATATTTCACATAACATACTCTCACACTAACACACACCCTAAACACATACACACATACATCATTCACCGTGGGAAAGCTTTCCAACGTTGGACACATACATACATACATACAAACACACGTGAGTGAGAACTTTTGGTTATTTGCTTTTATATATTTTTCCCAAAAGCGGAGCCAAACTCAATATTATTAGCGACCCTGCGATGAGTTAGTTTATCGATAACAAACATGTTATCGAGAGTCTTTTGCAAGCTGTCGTGAGCGTCGGTCGCACTTTATGAAATATCCGCAAATCCATATATACTTAACGAAATAAAGTATAATTAACCACTATAAATCGAATGTGTATTTATTTAAGTCGCTCTGACCCGTGTGCCTGAAATCCTGACAAACTCAACAAGGCGTAGTTCTTAATATTGCCCTGACAATTCAGAAGTGGGATGAGCGCAAAATCAGTGGTTATTAACGAATCGAATGTATAGCATTTCACAATGTGGTGAAATCACGTGTACAAGCGGACAGTGAACATTTGTGAAGAATTTGCAAATTCTTGTGAAATTCTTTCATGTATAAGGCAGACGGCTAACGTGTACATGAAGAAACGACGCCAACGAAAACGACACAAGTAAAGACTCAACGAGTGATAGAGACAAAAACGAAAAGTAACGAAATTCGATTTCATTAGCACTATTTTTTTCAATGCTAGTGAAAATTCGATTTCATTAGCACTACTTTTTTCAATGCCAATGAAATGACAAATTCATTAAAAAAGTAGTTAATTAGGAACAACTCTGGTGGAAATTATAAAACGAAGAGAGCTTTGCAAGATAGGTGCCGTCGCATGAGTAGTTGTAAAATGCGGGTTTCAAAAAGGTTTTGGAGGTGGGGGTAACGGTTCAGTGATTTTAGGGTCGGGGGATTAGTGACGCATGGTTGCACAAAGGGTCAAGGGGTGTGTGGGAAAGGGGATTAGGGTTGCTAATTAGCATAAAGGGTCGTCAGGTGTTAGGGGTAGGGGGTATGTTGATCGTGTATAGGGGGGTGGTTATGTGGGCCTGCGTGGGCAAGTGTGGATGAGAGGGGAGTGTGTCGATCGTAAACAAGTGTTAAGGTTTTGACAGTTTGACAGGTGAGAGTTAATTAATGACTCCTTAATGTTAAGAGGGGAGAGAATAAGGGTGGTGTGTGCGATCCACGTGCGATCGCGGTGTGTGTGTGTTTAAGCGTGAGCGTGAGAATGTCAAAGTGTGAGCACACTGGGGTGACACAAGGACTATGGGCATGCATTGAGCTGTGCGCGCCGCGGCTTGTTCTCACCCTCGCATACCGATAGTGAAGAAAACCTGTAAACCTGTTGATGACGTCAGTAAACGGGACAAGGGTCAAGAGACAAGGGTCAAGGGTCAGGTAAGTATTGTTTTGTTTTGTTTTGAAAGACACAAAGTCTACCCTCGCGTCCCGATTGTAAGAAAACCTGCTCCGAGTATTTCACACCCCTCGTGAACACGTGCGCGATCTTTGAAAGTGAAACAAGAAAACCCACCCTCTATTAATAAAAAGAAAACTAGATATGGTAGTTTGTTGGACTATTTCGTTTTCATTTATTTGGTATTATTTACAAGACTATCGGCTATTTTATAATAACGTAACATAATATCCAATGCCTCCGTTTTGTAGCGGGATAAGAACAGGCAACGACAACTCTCCGGTCCACTTGTTGCATCGTCTTTTGACCAGGAGCAAGATGACAAGTGCGTTCCATATCGTGACGTCACCATATCCTGCTCTTCTATTTCCGTTATTATAGTTTGTAACTCCACGAGTCGCACACAGTGCTCCATGAATATCAAATCCTTGAATTGAGTGAGAAACACTTGAATTTGTTTACTCAACATTCTTGATATCGTTATTTGACTGCTTGCTAGTTGCTTATTCGTCTGCTAAATTGAATCTGAAAATGTTTAGAATGAAGACTCCCTTTATACCCTTGCCCATTAAAAACAGTGTGTGTATGTGTGTTGTTGTTGCCTTTTTTTATTTGAATATTATAATCGTTTTCTTAAGTTAATATATGATGAAATTAATTTTCCAACTTCATGTTCTTCATTGGCGTAGAAAGATCAGGTACAAGTCTCTTGTTTAAGTTAATATATGATGAAATTAATTTTCTAGCTCCATGTTGTTGATTAGCATAGAAAGTGCAGGCACAAGTCTCTCGTCCTATCTCAACATTGTCATCTGACCATTCACAGAATTTGAAGTGTTCACCATATCTGGATTTGACAAGATCACATCCTCCATTATCCATGAACATAGCCCTTGTAATGAGAAGATATTGCAAATGCTCTCCAAATATCTCATCGCCATAGTGTTGAAGAAAAAAATCAATTTCATCAAGAATTGATCCATTGTTGTTGCTGTTGTTGTTGTTGTTGTTGCTGTTACTGTTGTTGATGTTCTTTTCCATTATTTAAGCTGCTTTTGATGTGTGCTCGCCTTGAAACTCTAAATGTTAATGATATAATGTTGACTTCATTTTACATTATATCCTTATAGAATTTCAAAATGTTGTAGGCATTATTTAGTGCACAAACTCCCTCATGACGATGCATTTTACAAAACGGAAACTGGTTTCCCTTTAAAGTATCTAGTGCTGGACATCCGAGCTCTTCAACATCAATCAAATGAGGTTCTCTTAAAAAAATTTCCAGAAATCGTTTCTTTTCAACACCTTTACAAAGAATCTCTTTTCCTGTAGTAATTTTCCTCAGATAATTTCGTGTTTGATTGAAATAGTTGAAGCCATCATTCCAATGTATTTTGTGGTGATTTTTAGTAAGCCAACTAGCGGTTTTTCGTGACTTTTTATTTAATTGATTAAAATTAAATGGAGCCCGTATAATGAAATGATTATTAAGTCTCGATTCTTCACCAAATGCTACTCCAATTTCCTTCACAATAAACTTGTTGTTATTATCAAAAAATCCTTGAACATCGACTGCAACATTATCTTCACTCATTTTCTACAAGTAGATTGTTAGACTACTCTTTGAACTAAACCGCTTAAAGGATTGTACTCGACTAAACGCTCATGAATGAGAAGACAATATACTTGGGTATTTTCATGACTTGGCTCCTTTAATTCAGTTGAAATTCTTACATCAATGGGA
>JBAMBK010000893.1:0-29435 GCA_037043435.1 Drosophila suboccidentalis
AAAATAAATACATTTGAATCAATAAAACTATTTAAAAAATCGTGTTACTTCTATGATTGTGTTGGTTGGCGGTGTTCATTATAGAACATCTCAAGCTGAAGGGCTGCACAAAATAAAGCTGTTTCAACATTTTCCATTTCAGCTTTCAATGATTTGAGCAAGGTGTTCTCTTGTATACAGTGGGTGAAGTTGACCTCCAACTCACCTACCTGTCCTCCCCAGGTAAATGATTCAGCCTCTAAAAATTGTATATTTGCTAAAAGCTCTTTTTCTATTAATCTATGATGGAAATAGGCTAATGTAGAATATTGATTGCTCTCAATGAAACGCTTATCATCTTTATTATCAAGAATTTTCTTGGTAGTTTGATATGTATTTATTGTATGACCTATGGATCTAAACAATACCATTTTTCCATATTCTGATTCACCAGTTGTTAAACATTTTTTATAATTCTCAAGGTCTATCTTTTCTAAAGCTGTCCTTTTCACACCTTTTATTTTTTTAAATGTTTTCTCAACACGATCAACTTTATAACAATACATTTTTGGACGAAGTCCAACAAACTCCGACATGGGTTTACCATTAAGCTCATCCTTAAAGAAACCCAATCTCTTTTTATTTACTTTTTTAAAATTATAGCTAGTAACAGCTTCATCAGAATAGTCAGATGTATCAAATTTTTTTTCAAGATCATCTCGAATATCTCTGTAAAAATCCTCAGTTTTTATTGTGTATATAAAAGAGTCAGTATCCATATAATTTAATGTTATATTTTCTTTAAACTTTGGCTTCATGTAGCTATAATGGAAATCATACATTTTCCACTTTGATAAATCTAGAACGCTGAAACCTAAATACATTGGTTTATTTAAAAGATTCCTTAATCTTTTCATTTGTATTGCATAGAAATCATCATTTATTTTAGTTGAGCTGTGAAAGTTGGTTTTAGCAATTAATGCTCTAGCACAGAGTTTTTTGCGACCTCTTGTAAGCGTTTGTTGTGGATCCCACTCAGTAACTAATCTTACGTCCACCCTTTTCTCTACATTTTCCATGGTTTTACCATAGACTGCATTATTCAATAATTTAAAGAAATCTTTCTCAAACGAATTTTTCGCATTCGTTCTATGCATTGTATTCAAATCAATGTAAGTCTTAAGCCAAGCTTTTTGTTTGAAACATAATCCCCTATGAATTTTTTTCAACTGTAATCCATTACTCAAACATTGTTGTAATGTTCGGTAATGGATAACATAATTTCTTTTATTACCAAGGTCAGCAACTAGTTTTTTCTACTTTAGCCGTCTTTGTTGGTAATTTGATACTCGGACAAAAAGGAAGATCATTATGATGATCATGAATATTGTATGGATAATCTAAGTCTACTTCTAAAATATATCCATACTCAGCATCAATAGGTATATTAGCAACATTGAGACGTTCTATGTCTGTAGAAGACAGCCACTTAAACCCATTATATGGTAGGGCTTGTGACATTGCCCAACCATATAAATTGTTTGCATCCAGATACATCAAAAATGTTTTTTCTTTGTTTGGGTCGAATGTTGATAAATATTGATTGTTTGCTTTGGTATATCTATGACAACATTGAACTAAACCACCTCGAATACCAGATTGAATGAAACCATACATATCTATGTCTGTAAGTAACTCTAATTCAATTTTCGTTGACTTTAACATAGCCTCCCAAGATAAGCCTGGAGTTGTATAGAAATGGGCTGGGTCAAGGGAATAAATTTTTAAACAGATGGAGCGGAAATTTTCAAAAACATCAGTCAACAGTAAAACATCAGTTTTTAGATACAATTCTAAATAGTCTTTTAATGTTGAACATGAAAACTCAGACCAAACCTTAAGCGCATGTGTATAATCTTCTTCAGAACAATTAGTCTCTGTCAGATTGCTGTAAAATGCTTCTCTTGGAGGTAGAGAAGTTTCTTGCAATCTATTTTAGAATCTAAATATTCTGTAATGGCGCTTGTTTGCTCTAATTAAAATAAATCCTCAAAAGTAGGCAATAACATTTTTCTCAATAATAACCATTCTTTTTTTTACGTTGACCCTGAAAGTATGCATCACTACCTATACACCATTATGTTAACATGTAACATAACATTTAGTAGTAGATTTCATTTTAGTCTTAGTAGTATATTTTCTTATGTATAGTAACTTTAATAAAATACTTGGTAAATTATGGAAATATTCTTAAAATAGCGAGAAAATTGAATGCTGCGAAAATTAAGAAGGCATACCATAGATAAGTTGTCCGTATTCGATTTCAGTCTATGCACTTGTGGAAAATATTCGATAAATCGAAAATGCATCCTAATTAGTAAAATGCATTCTTGGGTGGAAATGCACCTTTGCGTAAATCGTGGTTAGAAGCCATTTCCGCAATGCAGACTCGATCTCTTTTCTTAGCGATCGTCGAACAGTGCGGATGTCTTTAATTCAAGTCTCTCTCAAAGGGAAAATTTTTAATTAACAACGTGCTCAATTTACCTGAAAGTAAAAATTTTTTTTCATTGCTTTTAAGCAATTGAAAATACTGAAAGTTTTATCAGATCGCTGAGAAATACATAAGGCTATCCAGGCTTGGATACATGTTGAGCTGTTTTGCAGCAGGAACGTTTAAAGTTTCTTCTTGGTGCCAATCCAAAAAAGGGTAATTATTGTCATTTAATCTTCTCTTTGGTACCAGCTTTTAATTGTTCTTTCGAACAATTAATTCTCTTTTGCACACAGATTGGCACCCATACCAACCCAGAAAGCCCCGCTTCATACGGCAGGCAATCGCCAGCAGGCAAGAGAAGAGATAGAGCAGATCAGTATCCGACCTACCGACGTTCAGAGAGCAGCAGTCAAAGTGTTAAAAGATCAGATCGAGCCAAGCGCTCTCACGAAATGTGGAAAATTCCTGGGAAAATTTGCCTAAAAAGTGTGAAAGCCCCCCCCATGTGCCATAACCTCAAGTGAAAGTCTCTTCCAAATCATTTGCTCCATGTGCAAAGTGCCGCCTTTGAAAATTGCGATGATACCACCCCAAAGCAGCTAAAGGAGCTGTCAATAGTTTTGATTTTTTTTTAGTTGTTAATATGCTGGAATAATTGTGTTATTTTTTTTTATTTGGTTATCTGCCAATTAGCTTAATTAATTTTTTTTAGTGAAAAGCGAAAAGTTGCAGAAGTGTAAATCCACAAGAAAAATATCAATTATGATCTTATATATATAATGTGCATACATATTAATTTAATATTAATTAATAATACTAAATTCAGACTTGAGTCAGTAAATCACACCAATTAAATCACTTAATACAAATTAAAAATGTGATAAAAGCAAGACAGTGACAACAAAAATAATACCAATTAACACATATTAAAAAGGTAATAAAAGCCAGACAGTGCCAACGATAATAATACCAACACATCAAACCCCCATTAATAATGCAGTCAAACATCGTCGAAAGTACTTTCGTCGCTGGATTTGTAAATTGGTAAGCTGGAAATTTATTTTATTTTATTTTCATTTTATTGGCCAATTGTATATAACGTTTTTCCCAAGGTATCAGCAGGTTCTCGAGCAACGATGATCAATTGGCCGCAGCCACTTTATCGTGCGCATGCGTACAACAACTTTTATAAGTTGCTGTAGTGCTGTTCTGTTTTGCATTATCTTTTGCTGAACATTGACTGAGCTCACAAGAACCTGAGTGATATTGCGGTAAACGTAATTGACATACAATTGAAGTTCAGTTATGTTGTTGCTGTTCTTGCATTGTGCTTGCTTTCGCTTTCGTCTAGCCAAAATTGCTAGTAAAAACAGCTGTTCGCATTACAGTCGTGGCACATAATATTCGGTCTTTTCTGCATTAACGTACAGTTTTCATAATGATTTTTTTTTCTTAATAATTTCTAAAATCTATTGCCTTTAAAGTAAAGCTTAAAAGAAAAAATATTTTTATTATTGGTTAATATGATTCCTTTAAAATAAAGTTTAAATAATAAAGTAATATTATTCATTTCTGAATATGATAATATAAAGTAAAATATTAAATTAATGATTTTTAGAAATGAGCACAAGAAGTTGCTGATTTAATTTTAGATAATAAATAATAGATGCACTAAAAGAAACAAACAACTAAAAAGATACTTATTTTTCTTTATATTCTAATACAACCATAAAATTTATTAATAATAGTTTTATACATTCAAACATACATATATGCTTGCATTTAAATAAACCTTACTTTTCAGCAACTTTTCGCTTTACTATCGCAACGTTAATATAAAAAGTTGAAATAATATTTTTTTTAACTATCGGTTAGAAAATTAATATGTTAATAGAATATAAAATTAAATTAAATTAAAATTAGATTGTATGCTCTCAGCTTTTGTCAGCATAATATTCGCTCAATCGTTTAATGAAGAATTTAATTAATTGTAATAAATGATTATAATGAAGTCTAACTAAATTGTTATTAATTCCGGGAATTATGAAAAGCGGACGTGAGTTAGTATGAACGAGAAATAGTGTGCTTAAGGGATCGTCCCAAATATGTTCTGCTCTTGGACGATCATGGCAGGGAGGGGATACAGGCTCCCGAAGGACATCTCGGGGTAGCCATCGCACACTAGACGTTCATAAATATGGCTAACTTTCTTTTCTTTTCTCTACTTTGTGTTGTTGTCTGATCTTCCCTGCTTCCTCTGACTGATAGGCAAATATCCTCCCCCAAAAATAGCATGCGAATTTTTATTAATTAATGATGTATCAACGAGCAAGTAGCATCGCGGTTCTCTTCCCGAATCCCCCCAACGCCGACGAGACATAGCCGGAAACTAGCGCATGCTCCGCCTTCAATGCCTACAATCACATCTGCTCGACTTTAATACAGCGATACGTTGTATGCTACAATTATTATTAATTATTTGGCGCCCGAACGTGTGGGGCCCGATCTGGCAAGCCCCGCTCTAAAATTACGATAGAGCAAAAATGTCTCTTAGTCGATGACATCTGACTTTAGTCAATCAGTAGGAGCTTTAATTCATTCCCTTTGTCCTGTTTTTTTTGTTGAAGGGCTTTGGATTTCTTAGAACTTCAAAATAGCTCTATGACCGAGCCTTACAGAACAACAGAAAAACATATGTCCCTTAGTGCAAATTACTGGATAAGTTATTTCTTCAAATTAGAATCAACGCCGCAATAAGCAGTAGCTATGGGAAAATTTCCTTGTATTTTTATTTATTTTGTGAAGTTTTTGCTGGACGCGGGTTATATAGTGGACTAGTTCTACGCCCTCCGCTTTTATGAAGCAGAATAGTAAAATACCCTTCGTGATCTTGTGATTTCAGGTTTCACATATCCTTTCCTTTTCTCTGTCTACGTATTTTTTTTCTTCCCTGTAACTAAGCAATTGTGCTAATGCTGTTTGCGTCAGGCAAATTAATACAGTTGTCGTTTTTTCTCATTCCAATTGTCAAAATCTTCTTGGATAAAATACTGGGGATCTATAGTCATTGTCGTCTTATTTTGCTGGTGCGTTTCTTTTATTAGGAATGGCAATGAGAATAGTTATCTCATAATACAGTATCCCGCTGATTTTTAGCTAGATGCGATCGTAGTACTATCGGATACTAGATAACTCTGATGATCAGGCATATTGCCGTTTGCTATGCGGCTGATCATTGTTTATCAAAACATCCATTAGATACTATCGTTTATCATAAATATTGTATCTTAGCATTCTTTTACTTGTTGCCTATTTTTGAACAGTGTTGTTATTACTCAGGAAAGTGGCTCATAATTTCCGGATATTTATGAATTATTTTGCAGTTTAATATATTGATTTCTTTTTGGAAATTTTCTTTTGAAGTTTAGTTAAAAAAAAAAAAAAAAAAAAATATTGATTTTTTTTTCTTTAAATTTTATTTGAAGATTAGTTTAATATTTTGATTTTTTCTTAGCAATCTTCTTTTGAAGTTTAGTTTAATATTGTAATTTCTTATAGAAATCTTCTTTTGAAGTTAAGTTTAATATTTTGATTTTTTTATACATTTTCTTTTGAATTTTAGTTTTAATTAGTAGCCTTAGATTAAAAATAAAACATAATAGGCATTGACTACCTTTCGCTATCGAAATTGTGTCGAATCGGTCATGTTTGTAGCTCGCAGTTGTGAAAATTTAGCTGGTGAGATTCAGTGCTATATCTGCCTCAAGGACATCGACCACAGAACTCAACTATTATCTACCAGCTGTAACCATACTTTTCATTGGGTCTGTTTCAATACGAAAGTCACAAATAGAGACATTTGTCCTGTTTGTAGGAAAGCATTACAGTCCTCTACGTTAAACTTAACATTCAACTCGGATTTGAATCAGTCAACTCAGAGTTTACCAGGCTCATCCATGCCAGCCGTCACTAGAGGTCAAAGCAAGAATACAGCCGAGCGAAGTAATATGGACAATGCTTCGCAAAATCAGGAAGACGCCTCTAATGTGGCAAGCAGAGAGTCTCCTTCGAATATTAACGAGCTGCAACATACTTTGGCCGAAGTTCTGACTTTGCACACCACTAAACAAACTGAGTTAATTACTCAGTCATTAAATGAAGGATTTAGAAATCTCATGTCTGTTTTCGCTTCTCAGATAGCTTCTTCTTCTCACACTCGCTCATTGCCTTTACAAAATAGTCCACCTATTGAGCCTCAAGGTTTGTTGGCTCCAACATCAGACGCATCTATGTTGCCAGGAACTGCTAATCCTGCCAATCAGTTACCTACAAGGTCCCAAAATCGAACATCATCTGGAATTATGTCTACAAATCATTCACTACCTAGACTTTCGCCATTAGGAACTGAGCTACGTCCAGATCGGATAAGCCAGATTATCACGAATTGGAAATTAAAGTTTTCCGGCAGGTCAGGAATATTTGTTGAGGACTTCATATATCGAGTGGAGGCACTTACTATTCAAACGTTGGATAGCAATTACGAATTGCTAGCTCGTTATATTAGTAATTTGTTTGAGGGAACCGCCTCAGAGTGGTACTGGCGCTACCACAAGAGCGTTCATGAAATAATATGGGAAGATTTGAAGAATGCTTTGCGTGTCCAGTTCAGAGAAGAACGAACAGATGTAAACATCCGAGCTGCGATCGACCGTCGAAAGCAAAAGGAAAATGAATCCTTCGACGAGTTTTACGAAGCTGTCGTGCAGATAGCCGATAAATTATCTGAACCGTTGCCAGAAGCATATTTGTTAGCCTCGATTCGATCAAATTTGTTGCCTGACATTCAACATGAGCTTCTCTATGAGAAAATTGAGAGCATAACTAAGCTGAGAAGCATTGTTAGAAAGCGAGAAGTATTCTTTCAGACCATGCAGAAGCCGCTATTGTCTAAACCACGACCAGCTCCTCGACCGGCTCCACGATTTGTACACGAAGTTGATGTCGAGTCTGATAATGAATCTATTTTAAGTGAGAACGATGTAGCAGCCATAAGTCTTTTATGTTGGAATTGTGGCAAAAATGGCCACCGCTATCAAGACTGCGTGGCCGATCGTCGCGTCTTTTGTTATGGGTGTGGTCAGGCAGACACATACAGACCAACTTGCTCTAGATGCAACAATTCAAAAAACTCCTTGCCCCGTGCACCTCAGAAAAGTGCACGCAGACAAGTAGCCTCGAAAGCGACCAATACAGATTAGAAGCCCCGAATTCTTCTAAAGTATTTCCACCGGACATTCAATCTTTACCTGATATACCTTTACACAATCGGCTCAGTAATTTTAATCAACAAATTAAGAACTCTACAAGTAAACGAGATGCACGATCCAAGGCGCGAAGAAATACATATCGAAAGCAACGAAGACAGGAAAATCAGTCTTTACTATCTGCAATTGTAGCCCACGATATTCGTCCATATGCAGATGTAGTCATATTAGGCAGATCGGTATCTGGTTTAATGGACACCGGCGCCTCTGTTAGCTGCATCGGTGGAGATTTTGCTGAAAGCATAATAAAATATCAAGTACCTCATAAACCAATGTGCTCTACTGTGCGAACTGCAGATGGCAACACTCAGAAAATTATCGGAAAATTACGTACAGAAGTCGTGTATAGGGGAAATGCTAGGACTTTATCCTTTTACTTAGTCCCTTCGCTAGTGCAGCCTCTTTACTTAGGCATTGATTTTTGGACAGAGTTCAAGTTATTACCTGCTGATTTAACCAAGTCTGTCAATTTGGCAAGCATCGAAGGTATCGATGTTGACAAATTTCGCTCATTGTCAGAATCTCAGAAAATTATTTTGAAGCAAACTATCGATTGCTTTCCATCTTTTGCAAAAAATGGATTAGGGAAGACAAACATTCTTTCACACGAGATTGATGTGGGCAATGCAAAGCCAATCAAGCAACGACACTATGCCGTTTCTCCGGCAATTGAAAAATTAATGTTCGATGAACTCGATCGCATGCTTGCCCTAGGAGTAATTGAAGAATCGGATAGTGCTTGGTCATCGCCAGTTGTTCTCGTGCGAAAGCCAGGCAAAGTCAGACTCTGCATTGACAGTAGAAAGGTCAATGAAGTGACACGAAAAGATGCCTACCCTATGCCACTCATAGACGGTATACTTAGTCGCCTTCCGAAGGCCGAGTATATAACTAGTCTAGATTTAAAGGATGCCTACTGGCAAATACCGCTAGAGCCAAGCTCTCGGGATAAAACTGCTTTCACGGTGCCTGGGAGAGCTCTTTACCAATTTACAGTCATGCCTTTTGGCCTTACTAATGCGCCGTCTACGATGTCTAAGTTAATGGACAAGATAATTCCAGTAAAATTTAAAAATGAAGTCTTTGTTTACCTGGACGATCTTCTCATAGTTTCGGAATCCTTTGAAAAACATATGAGCGTGCTAAAAGAGTTGGCTTTGTGTTTATCAAAGGCAGGGTTAACCATAAATGTCGAAAAAAGCAAATTTTGTGTGCAAGAAGTTCAATATCTAGGTCATGTGGTCGGTCATGGAACTATTTCGATGGATCCAGATAAGATTGTGGCGATTAATGAGTATCCAGCACCCCGGTCCTTGAAACAGCTCCGCCGTTTTCTCGGTATGACTGGATGGTACCAGAAATTCATTTGTAATTTTGCCTCCCTTGCTGCACCTCTTACTGATGCGCTTAAGCACAAAAGACGTTTCGAGTGGTCAGAAGCAGCCGAAAATGCCTTTCAAGCTTTGAAACAGGAAATGTGTAAAGCTCCTGTACTACACACACCAGATTTCGCAGAGCCATTTTATATTCATTGTGACGCAAGTCATACAGGTGTTGGAGGAGTCCTGATGCAAATAAATAAGCAAGGTGATGAAGTTCCGATCGCATATATGTCGCGAAAGCTCAATCAATGTCAACGAAATTACTCAGTGACAGAGAAAGAATGCCTGGCAGCAATATTGAGCATAAAAAAATTTCGTGCATATGTTGAGGGGCATCCATTTACAGTGATTACTGATCACGCGTCTTTAAAATGGCTTATGGCACAAACAGATCTAAGTAGCAGATTAGCGAGATGGGCTTTGAAACTACAGGGTTATAGCTTTTCAATTCAACATCGCAAAGGATCCAAGAATATTGTTCCCGACGCTTTGTCGAGAACTCACACTGAGGACCTTTCCTCAATCGATACATCAACCTTTATTGACTTACAATCACCTTATTTTCAATCAAGTTCTTATCAGGAGCTGCGTTCTAAAATAGAACAAAATCAGAGCCAGTTACCTGATATAAAAATAATAGATGGATTTATATATAGGCGAACAGAACATGCGTCCGGAGAAAAAGTTGCCGATGATTTAGTTTGGAAATTGTGGCTTCCCTCTGAATTAATTCCGATAGCATTAAAAATGGCTCATGACGATCCACTTTCTGCCCATGGCGGGATTAATAAAACCCTAGAGAGATTGCGTCGTTATTACTACTGGCCAAACTTGGTAACTAATGTCAAGGATTATATAAATCAATGTGAGATCTGTAAAAGCACTAAAAGTTCAAACAAGGTGCTCAGACCTCCTCTTGCGAAAAGTGGAGAAAGTCATCGTTTCTTTCAAAAGCTCTACGTTGATTTTCTAGGCCCTTATCCGAGAT
This sequence comes from Drosophila suboccidentalis, assembly GCA_037043435.1. Lineage (NCBI taxonomy): Eukaryota > Metazoa > Arthropoda > Insecta > Diptera > Drosophilidae > Drosophila > Drosophila suboccidentalis. The sequence goes on from JBAMBK010000893.1 coordinate 10,171, forward strand.
CCAAATCTGGTAATGTAGGAATCTTTATTGTGCTTGACCACTTTTCCAAATTTCCGTTCTTGAAAGCGGTTAAAAGATTTACAGCAGATGCTATCACACAATTTTTAGAAGACGATCTGTTTCATTGTTTTGGCATCCCCGAAACTGTAGTCTCTGATAATGGGGTACAATTCAAGTCGCATGTTTTTAATAATCTGATGCAAAAGTACAGTATAAACCATGCTTACACAGCAGTTTATGCGCCACAGGCCAATGCGTCCGAGCGTGTAAATAGGTCGGTAATCTCTGCCATTAAAGCCTATATTCATCCTAATCAGTCTAACTGGGATGAAAATTTGAGTAAAATTTGCTGCTCTTTACGCTCGAGTTTTCACACGGCAGTGAATAACACGCCATATAGGCTCGTCTTCGGTCAGCATATGATAACTGATGGTTCTACTTATCGGCTCTTGCGTGACTTAAATCTACTCGAAGATCGTTCAGTTGTATTCAACCGAGATGACTCTTTGGATCTCATGAGAAATAGAGCGGTCAACGTGATGCGAAATCAACATGCACGCAATGAAAATGCTTATAACCTGAGAAGTAGAGAAGTTTCTTATGTTGTTGGTCAGGAGGTTTTTCGCCGAAACTTTCAACAAAGTAATTTTGCAAAGGGATTCAATGCGAAACTTGCCCCAACATTTTTAAAAGCCCGAATTCGTCGTAGGCTAGGGAATAGTTATTACGAAATTGAGGATATGCAGGGTAATCTGATTGGAAAATATCACGCTAAAGATATTAAACAATAATTTCTTTAATTTCAGTCCTGCTCACAAGCGCGGATCACCCTTGTTGCTTCCCCAAGTGCGATTTTGGTCGGGGGTATTGTAATGGCGCTTGTTTGCTCTAATTAAAATAAATCCTCAAAAGTAGGCAATAACATTTTTCTCAATAATAACCATTCTTTTTTTTTACGTTGACCCTGAAAGTATGCATCACTACCTATACACCATTATGTTAACATGTAACATAACATTTAGTAGTAGATTTCATTTTAGTCTTAGTAGTATATTTTCTTATGTATAGTAACTTTAATAAAATACTTGGTAAATTATGGAAATATTCTTAAAATAGCGAGAAAATTGAATGCTGCGAAAATTAAGAAGGCATACCATAGATAAGTTGTCCGTATTCGATTTCAGTCTATGCACTTGTGGAAAATATTCGATAAATCGAAAATGCATCCTAATTAGTAAAATGCATTCTTGGGTGGAAATGCACCTTTGCGTAAATCGTGGTTAGAAGCCATTTCCGCAATGCAGACTCGATCTCTTTTCTTAGCGATCGTCGAACAGTGCGGATGTCTTTAATTCAAGTCTCTCTCAAAGGGAAAATTTTTAATTAACAACGTGCTCAATTTACCTGAAAGTAAAAATTTTTTTTCATTGCTTTTAAGCAATTGAAAATACTGAAAGTTTTATCAGATCGCTGAGAAATACATAAGGCTATCCAGGCTTGGATACATGTTGAGCTGTTTTGCAGCAGGAACGTTTAAAGTTTCTTCTTGGTGCCAATCCAAAAAAGGGTAATTATTGTCATTTAATCTTCTCTTTGGTACCAGCTTTTAATTGTTCTTTCGAACAATTAATTCTCTTTTGCACACAGATTGGCACCCATACCAACCCAGAAAGCCCCGCTTCATACGGCAGGCAATCGCCAGCAGGCAAGAGAAGAGATAGAGCAGATCAGTATCCGACCTACCGACGTTCAGAGAGCAGCAGTCAAAGTGTTAAAAGATCAGATCGAGCCAAGCGCTCTCACGAAATGTGGAAAATTCCTGGGAAAATTTGCCTAAAAAGTGTGAAAGCCCCCCCATGTGCCATAACCTCAAGTGAAAGTCTCTTCCAAATCATTTGCTCCATGTGCAAAGTGCCGCCTTTGAAAATTGCGATGATACCACCCCAAAGCAGCTAAAGGAGCTGTCAATAGTTTTGATTTTTTTTAGTTGTTAATATGCTGGAATAATTGTGTTATTTTTTTTTATTTGGTTATCTGCCAATTAGCTTAATTAATTTTTTTTAGTGAAAAGCGAAAAGTTGCAGAAGTGTAAATCCACAAGAAAAATATCAATTATGATCTTATATATATAATGTGCATACATATTAATTTAATATTAATTAATAATACTAAATTCAGACTTGAGTCAGTAAATCACACCAATTAAATCACTTAATACAAATTAAAAATGTGATAAAAGCAAGACAGTGACAACAAAAATAATACCAATTAACACATATTAAAAAGGTAATAAAAGCCAGACAGTGCCAACGATAATAATACCAACACATCAAACCCCCATTAATAATGCAGTCAAACATCGTCGAAAGTACTTTCGTCGCTGGATTTGTAAATTGGTAAGCTGGAAATTTATTTTATTTTATTTTCATTTTATTGGCCAATTGTATATAACGTTTTTCCCAAGGTATCAGCAGGTTCTCGAGCAACGATGATCAATTGGCCGCAGCCACTTTATCGTGCGCATGCGTACAACAACTTTTATAAGTTGCTGTAGTGCTGTTCTGTTTTGCATTATCTTTTGCTGAACATTGACTGAGCTCACAAGAACCTGAGTGATATTGCGGTAAACGTAATTGACATACAATTGAAGTTCAGTTATGTTGTTGCTGTTCTTGCATTGTGCTTGCTTTCGCTTTCGTCTAGCCAAAATTGCTAGTAAAAACAGCTGTTCGCATTACAGTCGTGGCACATAATATTCGGTCTTTTCTGCATTAACGTACAGTTTTCATAATGATTTTTTTTTCTTAATAATTTCTAAAATCTATTGCCTTTAAAGTAAAGCTTAAAAGAAAAAATATTTTTATTATTGGTTAATATGATTCCTTTAAAATAAAGTTTAAATAATAAAGTAATATTATTCATTTCTGAATATGATAATATAAAGTAAAATATTAAATTAATGATTTTTAGAAATGAGCACAAGAAGTTGCTGATTTAATTTTAGATAATAAATAATAGATGCACTAAAAGAAACAAACAACTAAAAAGATACTTATTTTTCTTTATATTCTAATACAACCATAAAATTTATTAATAATAGTTTTATACATTCAAACATACATATATGCTTGCATTTAAATAAACCTTACTTTTCAGCAACTTTTCGCTTTACTATCGCAACGTTAATATAAAAAGTTGAAATAATATTTTTTTTTTGAACTATCGGTTAGAAAATTAATAGGTTAATAGAATATCGGTGTAACGTATATTAAATATTTTTTTTTACGTTCTTGAAATTAAATTTTATGCTCTCAGCTTTTGTCAGCATAATATTCGCTCAATCGTTTAATGAAGAATTTAATTAATTGTAATAAATGATTATAATGAAGTCTAACTAAATTGTTATTAATTCCGGGGATTATGAAAAGCGGACGTGAGTTAGTATGAACGAGAAATAGTGTGCTTAAGGGATCGTCCCAAATATGTTCTGCTCTTGGACGATCATGGCAGGGAGGGGATACAGGCTCCCGAAGGACATCTCGGGGTAGCCATCGCACACTAGACGTTCATAAATATGGCTAACTTTCTTTTCTTTTCTCTACTTTGTGTTGTTGTCTGATCTTCCCTGCTTCCTCTGACTGATAGGCAAATATCCTCCCCCAAAAATAGCATGCGAATTTTTATTAATTAATGATGTATCAACGAGCAAGTAGCATCGCGGTTCTCTTCCCGAATCCCCCCAACGCCGACGAGACATAGCCGGAAACTAGCGCATGCTCCGCCTTCAATGCCTACAATCACATCTGCTCGACTTTAATACAGCGATACGTTGTATGCTACAATTCATAGGGAAAAACACCCTTTTTACGCATCAGTCTGAACTCATTTTCTAAGATTGAAAGTGTGATTTTATTGTTATTAACTGTTCATCAACTAAATTAGATGCAAGTGCATCTAGACTTGATGACATAAATCGAAATGTGTCTAGAAAACGAATTTCTAAACTATTCCCGTTTTCACACTCTATTATTTTTGATAGTGATATATAATGTTCTTTATTAATTGGAATAACTTTGATTTCTCCAGGCACGTGTGCAAGTTCTTTTACAAATAAATGAGAATCATATTTGGTAAAATTATGAAAGAAAACAGGTATAAAATTGCTCGTTCTATATGCCAAATTACATTTTGAATGAGCAGCAGCTCTGAATTTCCCAGTAAAATGACAATGATCCCTTACCCTATCTGATAATAGAACACCCCCACAAATATGACAATTAATAGCCTCTTGAAAATCAGACTCTTCTTCCGGACTCATAACAATGGGAACTACCTTGCTCAAATATTCATTATTTATTTGCTTGAGATTTTCTATAAGTGAATTTATAAAGCTTAGACCTGAATTTTTACCAGTTTCTAAAACAAACTTATCTAATCTACTATCAAATGCACACTTTATGTAGTATCCATATGCTATTGGTATATGTTCATTAATATTAACTAATGTAGAACTTACTTCTATATTCTTCGGTTTAAGAATACATTCAAAATCAGCATACACTACAAACGGAACCTGCAGTTGGTGATGGTGCTGTGTGAATTTTATTGTCGCTTCATTGGTAATGGGAAGCGTAGAAACTTTCCCATTACACAGCTCCTTATGTCTCAATGCGGCTCCCTCGCTGGATGAAAAGTTTAGACACACATTGCAGAACCATTGCTTCCTCTTCGGATTTCCAATTTGTTTTGATATTAACCTACAAAAAAATTTACATTCCAAGTAATTAGAATTTAATAAATCATTATTAAATGATGTAAAAATACGTACCGAGAGATATTTTTAATCCACATATAATGAGCATTTCCCCCATCTTCTAGGAATAACATATTCACATGTGTCTGTTGTTCAAATCCTGATTGGAATAGGGGTCCAATTATATCCCCACTCTCTTCATCATATCCGAAAACGTTGATGCTCACTTGTGGGCTTTGCTTGATGAATATTTGAATATCCTTTATCTTTAGAGGGAATGACAACCCAGTAAAATCCAATGTCAAATCATTTGACACTTTGATTTTATCATCTGTGATCCTCACATTGTAACTAATAAATCTTTGAGGATTTTTTACAATCTTCAATGCCGAAAGTAATGTCCATTTAAAACAGTATTGGTCATTGTTCTTAACATTGATTATTGCTCCTTTGCCACTCAGTTTCTTTGGTAATGCGATGAATGAAGAACCACGTATGGGTTTATACTGGTTTACATTCATTTCCAAACGCTTTATACCGAACAGAGCCCATCCACTATCCTTTTCCTGGAACTCTTCCATTTTAGCAATTATTTGCTTTGAGTGCTCTTCAAATAATTTATATAAATCACTACTTGCATATGTGATAACCATTCGGCTTTGAAATGATTTTATTTCACTCAATGATTCATTTTCTTTTAAAAGCACATACTCAGCGAAAAGTTCGAAATTAACTTTCAGTGTGTCATAATTCTCTAGCACACATGTCAAGTGAGGAATGAATGCATTTCCAGCTTCATTTAAGAATTCTTCAGGGATTCTAAGTTCCGGTCCATCATTCAAATACATATATTGAAGGATTCGTCCCTTGAATCCTAGTGAAATCTTTTTGATCCGACTATCTACCGGCTCAATCGCATTCATCTTGTGTGCGTCGGTGCGAACATGATGACTCCATTGAGTACCCAATGGTAAGGTCCTCTTGCATGAGGGACAGTCAATTGTTCCTTGAGTATTCATTGTTGTTGTTGTTGTTGTTAACCTGTTTTTGTTGACCTGTTGCTGTTGACCTACTGATATAGACCTTTTTAAAGCTTTTGTTGAGCTGTTTGGAGCTGTTGCTTAGCTGTTTTGAGCTGTTGATTAGCTGTTGCTTAGCTGTTGAATTGTTGATAATATGTCCTCGAGCTGTCCTTGAGATTTTCTGAAGTCGGTGTTGTCGGGCGGTTCTTTACACAGTTCACTGCACTGATTTGTTCAAACTGAAAAGTCTAAGCATTAGGCTCCCACATTTATACCTTCTGTTGTATACATTCTATAAGCAGTGGGTGGAGTCTAAAACCTGTTCAAACAATCAATGTATCTGTCACAACAGTCCACACATTCCAACCTTTTTCCTTCAAGATCACTCTATTAAAGAACCCTTTTTTTATGATCATTCAATAAAATTTTATGACCTTTTACCCTTACTTTACGACTTATCAGTATAATTATTCAGCATATTTAACCACAAACCAATACAATTTTATGACTTTTGACACTTATTTACGATCACTCAATAAAATTTTATGACTTTTGATCCCTAATTACCATAAATCAATACAATTAACCACAAAGCAATACAATTTTATGATTTTTAGGTCTTTGACCCCTTTTTTACGATCATTTTTATCTCCCCCACCCCTTTTGACCCTTTTTTTACGATCATTTTTATCTCCCCCACCCCTTTTGACCCTTTTTTTACGATCATTTTTGTCTCCCCCACCCCTTTTGACCCTTTTTTTACGATCATTTTATGAATTTTTTATGAGTTTGACCCTTTTTTTACGATCATTTTTATCTCCCCCACCCCTTTTGACCCTTTTTTTACGATCTTTTTATGCATTTTTTATGAGTTTGACCCTTTTTACGATCAATCAATAAATTTTTACGACTTTTTAATGACTTTTTAATTGCTTTTTAATGACTTTTTGACATTTTTAATGACTTTTTTATGACTTTGACCCTTTTTTTACGATCAATTAAATTGAGTGTGACGCCTTGGCTAATTAAGCGAGGGTGTCATAGTAAGAGAGGTTCTAGATAATAATAGGCAGTTAACGTAATTCAATTAACAATATATTTGCAATAATTCTCGTATGTTGCTGCTCTTGAGTAAGAATGTTAGCAATTAAAATTGGTCCATGTTTGTGAATGTCCATGTCTGTGAATATCGATTTTTTATTAGACCAATCTAGAAATACAATTTACGTTTCGTCCATTGACCTTAAAAGCAAACAAATAAAATTCCAAATATTTTTATTTAATAAAATCACATCTTAATATTGCTATGCGCTTGATTTGATAAATCGGTTTCAGTAACTTCTGAGTAGAACTTCGGCAGCACAAAAATACTATTCTATTTATACTAAATAAAAAAAGTCATCTAGGGAAATATGTCCTTCCTATTGGGGACATTGCATACGTCAACCCGACCAAAATCCTCGACTTCGAGCAAGATATCGGGTTGATGGATGAGCTATAGGCTCAGAATGGATATATATAATAGAGGTCTGCATGTATGAGCAAAAAACGAAGTTCGAAGCATTCATGTTCGAAAGGAATTGAACGAAGTCGAATGCGAAGTCGAAAGGTTTTGATAGAGTTTGTTCGTTTTTGTCAAACTCAGTTCACAATGTTCATACGGAGTGACAGGAAGTGAATGAGTGAGAAAGCTACTTTGTTTTGAGTTAATTCGAGTTCGTTTCGAATTTTGATTTAATTTTCATATTTTTTTTTTCCAGCATGAAAAACCAACTTAATTACATTTACATATATGGGTTAAGATATGATAGGATAATCATAATTGTTTATTCCCATTGTTGTCTTAATACTAATATAATGTTCTGGATAATAAAAATGATTTTATTGTATCCGAGCGCCGAAGCGCGATGATAATGCGTGTGATTATAAACAGATTATTAAATCCAATATTAAGCTACCACCACCATATAAAGATCCTAATGAAGAACCCCACTTCGAAGAGCCAATGCTACAACCCAAAGATCTCAAACAGTTAACTCCTTCAAACTTGAGACCAGCTGACCTCAATGAAGCTCCGATAGTCATCCAGGCATTAGCGAACTTGATGAAGATTCCAGCCAAGCAAGAAGAGATGCATGCCAATCAACTCGATGATGATGGCGATGCTGATACTACTGTTCCTGCTGCTGATGATGTTGATACTGCTGCTGCTGCTGCCGATGAGGAAGAAATGGCTAATGATGTTGATAATAACTTTAAAATGCATCATCTAGAAAATGATTTTTAAAAACCAAAAACAGTACAGAGAACAAATCTTTTTTCAAAACTAAAAACAGTACATAGCTTAAAACATTTTTCCAATAAGGCTTCCACTTAAAACTTTATTCACATTTATTATTTATATACATTATTTTGTATACGATGTTTTAAACTTATAACCAGCGATTAAAACCCTAACCGAAATCGTAACCTTTAACCGGTAAAAACCGATTGAAATTTGAAACCGTAACTGAAACCGTAACCGAAAACAAAAATTTTCATCTGACCGAAACCTTTAAACCGAAACTCTGTAAACCGAAATAACCGTATCGAAACCGTTTCATTTATAAGGGTTAATTTCGGTTTTCCACACATGCAATAAAAAAAATACAAATAAAAGCAAGATGCAAAAATTGTCTGCATTTCATTGTCTTATGCATGTACACACGTACAGTGTGCCACTAATGCCTTCATACAGCATTAATTTGTCAAATTTGGGTATAATAAAGATGGTTTGATGCGTGTTTTTTATATTAATCTTTTAATCACTTAAATTCCGTTCGAATTATACAAAAATTTCTTTAACCCATTAAGTACCCTTAAAAAATTTTGAATTTTAAAAAAAGTAAATTTTTCAAGTTTTTTTCTCGATTTTTAAAAAAAAATATTTTTATTCAAAACATTTTTTTAAACAATTCTAATAGCAACTGCAAAAAAAATTATCAAAAATATTTTTGCTAGTATTTTTTATGATTTTTTGAAAATTTCTAAAAAGCCACCTTTTGTATGAAAAAGAGCAAAACGGGGTTAAAATAGTAGTTGAGAAAGTAATGCGCTTTTAGTATTATTGCAAAGAAATTTGTTTACCATACCGGTATTTCAAAACCGAAACACACAAAAACCGGTTCACCGTTACGAAACCTTTATTCAAAAATTTACCGTAACCGATAACCGAAAACCTAAATGCGAATATAACCGAAACCGTAACTGAAACCGATATTCGTTTCGGTTTAAATCCCTGTTTCAGACATTATTTATATGGATCCCAGTTTCAAATAATAACAGACCACCAACCAAGAATTTGATTCCGACATAAAATATGTAAAAAGAAAAGATAATAAAGTAAAAGATTTTTTGAGTAGGCAGGAAACAGCACCGCTTATAAATAAAGATAATAATGATGAATCTAATTTAGAAATGTCGGACACCATTCACTCAGCAGATGAAAACGAACCAATAGATTTTTATATAAAAACGAAATAGTAAATAAATTCAAAACTCAAATCATTGTAACATACTCAGCAAAGGACAGTATTATCAGTCATCAAGGATAAAAGATTATAGAAATTAATCCAGCAGACGAAACACTTGAAATAGAACAAAAGTTGCAAAACAATATAAATAAAGGCACAATCGGCATATATTCAGAAGTACCAGACTCGGTATATTACAAAGTACAATGCATTTTAATCGACCTTTTTAAAGACACAAAAAATATAAAATTTTTAAAATGCACAAAAATAGCCATAGAAATAGTAAAGGAAAAAGAACTTCATAAACAAATTGCATTATACACTGCCGATCAACTGAATAGGTTCTGTTGTTCAAATCCTGATTGGAATAGGGGTCCAATTATATCCCCACTCTCTTCATCATATCCGAAAACGTTGATGCTCACTTGTGGGCTTTGCTTGATGAATATTTGAATATCCTTTATCTTTAGGGGGAATGACAACCCAGTAAAATCCAATGTCAAATCATTTGACACTTTGATTTTATCATCTGTGATCCTCACATTGTAACTAATAAATCTTTGAGGATTTTTTACAATCTTCAACGCCGAAAGTAATGTCCATTTAAAACAGTATTGGTCATTGTTCTTAACATTGATTATTGCTCCTTTGCCACTCAGTTTCTTTGGTAATGCGATGAATGAAGAACCACGTATGGGTTTATACTGGTTTACATTCATTTCCAAACGCTTTATACCGAACAGAGCCCATCCACTATCCTTTTCCTGGAACTCTTCCATTTTAGCAATTATTTGCTTTGAGTGCTCTTCAAATAATTTATATAAATCACTACTTGCATATGTGATAACCATTCGGCTTTGAAATGATTTTATTTCACTCAATGATTCATTTTCTTTTAAAAGCACATACTCAGCGAAAAGTTCGAAATTAACTTTCAGTGTGTCATAATTCTCTAGCACACATGTCAAGTGAGGAATGAATGCATTTCCAGCTTCATTTAAGAATTCTTCAGGGATTCTAAGTTCCGGTCCATCATTCAAATACATATATTGAAGGATTCGTCCCTTGAATCCCAGTGAAATCTTTTTGATCCGACTTATCTACCGGCTCAATCGCATTCATCTTGTGTGCGTCGGTGCGAACATGATGACTCCATTGAGTACCCAATGGTAAGGTCCTCTTGCATGAGGGACAGTCAATTGTTCCTTGAGTATTCATTGTTGTTGTTGTTGTTGTTAACCTGTTTTTGTTGACCTGTTGCTGTTGATCTGCTGATATAGACCTGTTTAAAGCTGTTGTTGAGCTGTTTTGAGCTGTTGCTTAGCTTTTTTGAGCTGTTGTTTAGCTGTTGCTTAGCTGTTGAATTGTTGATAATATGTCCTCGAGCTGTCCTTGAGATTTTCTGAAGTCGGTGTTGTCGGGCGGTTCTTTACACAGTTCACTGCACTGATTTGTTCAAACTGAAAAGTCTAAGCATTAGGCTCCCACATTTATACCTTCTGTTGTATACATTCTAAGGTATATTTTTCTTAGACATATAAGCAGTGGGTGGAGTCTAAAACCTGTTCAAACAATCAATGTATCTGTCACAACAGTCCACACATTCCAACCTTTTTCCTTCAAGATCACTCTATTAAAGAACCCTTTTTTTATGATCATTCAATAAAATTTTATGACCTTTTACCCTTACTTTACGACTTATCAGTATAATTATTCAGCATAATTAACCACAAACCAATACAATTTTATGACTTTTGACACTTATTTACGATCACTCAATAAAATTTTATGACTTTTGATCCCTAATTACCAAAAATCAATACAATTAACCACAAATCAATAAAATTTTATGACTTTTTAGGTCTTTGACCCCTTTTTTACGATAATTTTTATCTCCCCCACCCCTTTTGACCCTTTTTTTACGATCATTTTTATCTCCCCCACAACTTTTGACCCTTTTTTTACGATCATTTTATGCATTTTTTATGAGTTTGACCCTTTTTACGATCAATCAATAAATTTTTACGACTTTTTAATGACTTTTTAATTGCTTTTTAATGACTTTTTGACATTTTTAATGACTTTTTTATGACTTTTTATGACTTTGACCCTTTTTATACAATCAATTAAATTGAGTGTGACGCCTTGGCTAATTAAGCGAGGGTGTCATAGTAAGAGAGGTTCTAGATAATAATAGGCAGTTAACGTAATTCAATTAACAATTAGGGTATTCACTTGATTGTGGCAGCCTGGCACATGGCACATTTGTTAAACTTGAAACGTGAACAGCCCTTTTCGTTCCAAATCTGCCCAGTCAGCTGTTTTTTGGTTTTACATTGAGTTTACTGTCATTTTTATTATTTTATTTCAATAAATTTGCCTGATTTAAGCAAGATGCTTCGAAAAGCGCCAAGCATTTTTGTAATTAAAAGTGCAGAAATATTTGAAGGTTTGTAAAATTCGTATAGAGAATTTGTTGCATTTTATCATATTTCATTATTAGTAGATGTGTGCCGAGATCAGTTGGATTCTGAAATAGACAATATTTTGGATGACTTTATAGAGGATGCCATGGCCACTGTCGTCGGAGTCAATATCGCGTCAGTGTCGAACCTGCTTTAGGGTCCTCAAAGGGATGTATTGCAGGATTTTGAGATGATATTGATGAAAGTTGGAAACTAACTTGATGGTCACACTGAGGCTGAACCCCGTGGTGTACCTTGTTTGGCGTCAGAAAGCAAGAGAAAGTTTTTTGTAATTTAATACTAAAATAAAATCTAAGATATATACATATGTGCATATATACATGATGGTAACTTATTTAAGCCATGCTCTAGTCTTAGAATCCTCTCCTTTTGATCCAGCTGCTGTTGCTTATGCTTAAAATCATATTCAACCTTCCATTTATTGTCTTCCCTTTCCAACTTCAGTCTGCGCTCCTCTACCCCTTTGCTTCGCGAAAAATGTTTCAACCTGTTGCGTCCCTAAACAACTGTTGTCAAAACTTTCACACTAATAAATGACAAAAATACTAAATTTCGATTGAAAATATCGACTATTAATCGTGTTTTTTATCATCACTACATGGGCATATATGCCAGACTTTTCGTAGTCAAGGGTCTGGGTCTGACAACATGGCACGAAATTTTTCAGTACAAGTTGTTGTTGTGACGTTTGGGACATGTGCCATGTGCCAGGCTGCCACAGTCAAGTGAATACCCTAAATATATTTGCAATAATTCTCGTATGTTGCTGCTCTTGAGTAAGAATGTTAGCAATTAAAATTGGTCCATGTTTGTGAATGTCCATGTCTGTGAATATCGATTTTTTATTAGACCAATCTAGAAATACAATTTACGTTTCGTCCATTGACCTTAAAAGCAAACAAATAAAATGCCAAATATTTTTATTTAATAAAATCACATCTTAATATTGCTAAGCGCTTGATTTGATAAATCGGTTTCAGGAACATCCGAGTAGAACTTCGGCAGCACAATAATACTATTCTATTTATACTAAATAAAAAAAGTCATCTAGGGAAATATGTCCTTCCTATTGGGGACATTGCATACGTCAACCCGACCAAAATCCTCGACTTCGAGCAAGAGATCGGGTTGATGGATGAGCTATAGGCTCAGAATGGATATATATAATAGAGGTCTGCATGAATGAGCAAAAAACGAAGTTCGAAGCATTCATGTTCGAAAGGAATTGAACGAAGTCGAATGCGAAGTCGAAAGATTTTGATTGAGTTTGAGTCTGGATAATAAAAATGATTTTATTGTATCCGAGCGCCGAAGCGCGATGATAATGCGTGTGATTATAAACAGATTATTAAATCCAATATTAAGCTACCACCACCATATAAAGATCCTAATGAAGAATTTTACTTCGAAGAGCCAATTCTACAACTTACAGATTTCAAACAGTTAATTCCTTCAAACTTGAAACCAGCTGACCCCAATGATGAAGCTCCGGAAGTCACCTTGGCATTAGCGAACTTGATGAGGATTCTAGCTAAGCAAGAAGAGATGCATAAAAACAGTACACAGCCCAAAACATTTTTCCAATAAGGCTTCCACTTAAAACTTTATTCACATTTATTATTTATATACATTATTTTGTATACGATTTTTTAAACTTATAACCAGCGATTAAAACCTTAACCGAAATCGTAACCTTTAACCGGTAAAAACCGATTGAAATTTGAAACCGTAACTGAAACCGTAACCGAAAACAAAAATTTTCATCTGACCGAAACCTTTAAACCGAAACTCTGTAAACCGAAATAACCGTATCGAAACCGTTTCATTTATAAGGGTTAATTTCGGTTTTCCACACATGCAAAAAAAAAAAATACAAATAAAAGCAAGATGCAAAAATTGTCTGCATTTCATTGTCTTATGCATGTACACACGTACAGTGTGCCACTAATGTCTTCATACAGCATAAATTTGTCAAATTTGGGTATAATAAAGATGGTTTGATGCGGGTTTTTTATATTAATCTTTTAATCACTTAAATTCCGTTCGAATTATACAAAAATTTCTTTAACCCATTAAGTACCCTTAAAAAATTTTGAATTTTAAAAAAAGTAAATTTTTCAAGTTTTTTTCTCGATTTTTAAAAAAAAATATTTTTATTCAAAACATTTTTTTAAACAATTCTAATAGCAACTGCAAAAAAAATTATCAAAAATATTTTTGCTAGTATTTTTTATGATTTTTTGAAAATTTCTAAAAAGCCACCTTTTGTATGAAAAAGAGCAAAACGGGGTTAAAATAGTAGTTGAGAAAGTAATGCGCTTTTAGTATTATTGCAAAGAAATTTGTTTACCATACCGGTATTTCAAAACCGAAACACACAAAAACCGGTTCACCGTTACGAAACCTTTTTTCAAAAATTTACCGTAACCGATAACCGAAAACCTAAATGCGAATATAACCGAAACCGTAACTGAAACCGATATTCGTTTCGGTTTAAATCCCTGTTTCAGACATTATTTATATGGATCCCAGTTTCAAATAATAACAGACCACCAACCAAGAATTTGATTCCGACATAAAATATGTAAAAAGAAAAGATAATAAAGTAAAAGATTTTTTGAGTAGGCAGGAAACAGCACCGCTTATAAATAAAGATAATAATGATGAATCTAATTTAGAAATGTCGGACACCATTCACTCAGCAGATGAAAACGAAGCAATAGATTTTTATATAAAAGACGAAATAGTAAATAAATTCAAAACTCAAATCATTGTAACATACTCAGCAAAGGACAGTATTATCAGTCATCAAGGATAAAAGATTATAGAAATTAATCCAGCAGACGAAACACTTGAAATAGAACAAAAGTTGCAAAACAATATAAATAAAGGCACAATCGGCATATATTCAGAAGTACCAGACTCGGTATATTACAAAGTACAATGCATTTTAATCAACCTTTTTAAGACACAAAAAATATAAAATTTTTAAAATGCACAAAAATAGCCATAGAAATAGTAAAGGAAAAAGAACTTCATAAACAAATTGCATTATACACTGCCGATCAACTGAATAGGTTCTACATTTCTCCATCTTCTGATATATCCGTTTATCTTAATCATTTATCTGCTATTCAATCCATCAATAGTCTTCTTTCTGATAAAGACCACCTCATAGTTCTTGGAGATTTTAATTTGCCAAGAACAACGTGGTTACAGAACAATGAGTCAAATTCTTTAATCCCAACGACTGAACATGGCTTTATCGATGGTTTATTTGACATATCTTTGTGCCAAATTAACCACGTTAAAAATTCTTTAAGCCGGCAGCTAGACTTATGTTTTGTTTGTGATCCGGCTAGTGTAGTCCTGTCAAGAACCGAACCACTCACATATCCTGAAGATCCATATCATCCAACCTTAGAATTGGTGATAGATCTTGGCACATCAGTAACTAATTTTCTTTCTACGCCAACTGTTCGAGTTCGCGATTTTCGTAAAGCTGACTTTTCGAAATTGAACGAGCTTCTTAGCCAAACTGACTGGTCCGATTTATATTTCTGTACTGATTTAAGCATCGCCATCAATCTATTTTATAATAGGTTGAGCTCATGTTTTGATGCCTGCATTCCCTCAGCCTATCCGACTAGGTCTAATAAACCTCCATGGTTTTCTAAACAACTTTCTCACTTAAAGAACTTGAAATCCAGACTTTATAAAAAGTTTAAGGACTCAGGTTCTTCTTCTGTATTTTCTCGCTATTTAATTGCTCGGGCCAACTTCACCGAGCTAAATGCTATGTGTTATAGAAATTATTTATCTCGCTGTAGGGTACGACTCACGAAAGACCCTAGGCAGTTCTTTAATTTTGTCAACACTAAGCGTAAGTCATCCTCCTATCCATCTTCTCTATCCTATGAAAATTCGAAGGCATACACAGATCAGGCGATCGCCGATCTTTTTGCAACGTTTTTTCAAACTACTTACTCTTCGTCTAACTATTCTTTTGAATCCTATCCTTTTGATTTGCCTCGATCGAATTGTATTTTTAGTCCCTTAATTAGTGAGGAGTCGCTGATTCGTGATCTTGAGATGGTTAAGCCGGTGTTTTCACCTGGTCCAGATGGAGTTCCCGGTTGTGTACTTCGGTATGGAGCCAGAGCTCTATGTGGACCCCTGCTGAAGCTATTTGCTCTATCATTAGATTCTGCGATCTTTCCCTCTATTTGGAAGGAGTCATTTATTATTCCTCTCCACAAAAAGGGAAGTAAGTCTGACGCCAAAAACTATAGGGGAATTTCTAAATTGTCCGCTATTCCTAAAGTCTTTGAGAAGATTTTAACCAGTCATTTACAGCACTTGTGTTGTTCTATTATCTCTCCACACCAGCATGGATTTGTAAAACGCAGATCCACTACTACCAATCTTCTCGAGCTTTCTTCATTTGTTATTCGTGGTTTCCGTAATAACAAACAAACTGATGTCATTTATACCGATTTTAGTAAAGCTTTTGACTCAGTCAACCATTCTCTTTTATTACATAAGCTTGACATAATTGGTTTTCCGACCACCCTTATTCGCTGGATTTCAAGCTATTTGAAACACAGAACTCAAAAAGTTCTGTTTAATAACTTTTTTTCTAAGTCATTCCGGGTTACCTCTGGAGTTCCCCAAGGTAGTCATCTCGGTCCTTTGCTTTTCACACTGTTTATAAATGATCTACCAACAGTTTTAACACACTCTCGTGTACTTATGTATGCCGATGATGTTAAAATTTGTCTGCAATATAAAGATTGGCCATGCCATATCAAATTGCAGGAAGATCTTGACTCTTTTCAGTCATGGTGCCGTGTGAATCTTTTAAATTTAAACTGTTCTAAATGTAACGTAATGACTTTTTACCGCACTAACCCTTATTTGGCGTCATACTCACTGTATGGTGGTCCTCTTGATAGGATTACTGCTGTTGATGATCTAGGTATCCTCTTAGATCACAAGCTTAAATTTTCCGACCATATATCCAAGATGGTCAATAAAGCTATGTCAGTTCTGGGTTTTATAAAGAGGTGGTCGAAGGAATTCGATGACCCCTATATAACTAAGACTCTTTACATATCTTTAGTCCGTCCAATTTTGGAGTACGGTTCATGTGTCTGGTGTCCTCAGTATACTGTGCACCAAAGTCGCATTGAATCGGTACAAAAAAACTTTCTTCTCTTTGCTCTACGTGGCCTTAATTGGAATAGGGACGTGAGACTGCCTTCGTACTCTAGTAGACTTTTATTAATAGACCTTCCTTCTTTATCAAATCGTAGAATTATGCTTGGTATTATTTTTATGTGTAAGCTTATTGGTGGTGACATTGACTCTATCGAATTAATGTCACAACTCAACTTTTCTGTTCCTCGTAGAGTAGTATCTAGAAATTTTATTCCTATTTCTCTTCCTATCTGTAGATCTAACTATGCATTGCATGAACCTTTTAGAATGTTGTGTTCGGAATACAATAGACTTTTTTATATTGTTTCCGAAGCTAACTCCATTTCAAATCTAAAAACTTTGCTACTAACCCATTTAGCTAATAATTAGTTTAGTAAAATCCAAAACCGATATTCTGATTTTCACGAAATTTTATTTCTTTAATTCTCTGATCTTATATTAATTAGTTGCCAAAGTATGATTTTCATAAACTTAATATTTATTGCCTTTTTATTTTTTCTTCTGAAAGGGTTACAAATTTAATGCTTTATTTTTCGTTCATCTGAATAGGTTCAGCTGAATGAAGTTTCATTTTGTAATGAAATTTCGCGATAAATCTTCTAAATTTGTTTGTAAACTTCTAATTTAATATATTTTCTTTATATTAAATGGAAAATTAGTCGTGAATAGCAATTGTCCGAGTACGAAAGAGGCCAAATCCAGGCCTGTCACAAAAGTTATTTTGGCCATATTAAAATCGTTAAAGTGCTTTCAGACGAGCGTGTTTTCACCGACACTTTTTCACCGTCGGTGAATTTTGCCATTCACACTATTCGCATCGGTTGTCAAACAAAAATACCATCGGTTTTTGTTCTCACAGAAGCCTCGCGTGAACAAGCCGACGTCTTTGATAAATTCTGACGTTCACACGACAACGACAGTTTTTTGACAAAAAGTGTCGGTGAAAAAATGCTCGTCTGAAAGCACTTTTAACAAAATTGGACGGAGCCAAAATGTTGTGAGTAACTTTTGAAGAAACAATGCCGAATAAGACAAAAATATGAAAGACGAAGTCAAAAACGCGTCCACTGCGGCAGACAGGTGACATATTGCTCGAAATGCGTCCAATTCCCACCTCTCAGAGCCCGAAACTAAAGAAATTTGTGGTGTTAAAGCAAGTGTATCAACTGTAAAACGTATGATTTTGTTGGCTAATCGTCTAAAGCAGTGGTCGGCACTTACACATTCATATGTTTGCATTGCGTTAGTGTGCATTTTTGTTCGTCTAACAGCGGAATAACAGAAACAAATCGTAGCAGCGACGTGTACGTGAGTGTACGTGAGCGGCAGCGCAGTCGCCACGAAAATTTCCTATGAGATCGAGATAGGGCCGTGCCGAAAGCTGGTCTAAAGTGATTGAAACTTAAAAAAACCACCCTTAAATTAAATGAAAACCACCTTTTAATCATCCTTCAAGACAGCATTTTGCTCGCAGGCACATGAGCTAGACTGCTTGCTAGTGGTAGATAAAACGTTTTATAATTGCAATTACAGCAAGATCGAAATATATTTATAAATATAAATAATATATATTTTGGAGTACATAGGTAAAAAGCTACAGGTGGAAAAATATTTCTTTGGCGATTTAAGAAAAATTTACGATTTAAATCACTTTAAAATATGTGATATAAAGGCAATAATTTACATATAACACATATCTGTTTGTACAATTGTCAAAAGCAGAGGCAATTGCAAAAATTTCTGATATCTCCATAAAAAAACCTCTTTACGAGGTAAAAGTCTATTGACGAAAACATTTCCATGCCACAAAATTTCTGATATCCAATTTTGTGACGAAAATTTTTATATATGTTAATTTATTATATTATATATGCAAAAAAAAAAATTTATATATATATCGGAAGCCAAAATTTTAAGGCATCTTAACCCTGTAATGCCTAACCCTGCCTTAAGGCGGGGTCAACAAAAAGCTCCATCAAAACTACAAAAATTAATATATTGACAAAATTTGACTTTTAATATATTGCTAATATATGCCCGCATGTGGTTACATACCCCAAAAAAACCTCTTTACGCGGTAAAAGTCTAGTGACGAAAACATTTCCATGCCACAAAATTTCTGATATCCAATTTTGTGACGAAATATATTAAATTTTTTATATATGTTAATTTATTATATACTAGGGGGCTCCGCCCCTGCTCGCTTCGCTCGCGAACCCCCGCTCGTTTATTGTATATGCCAAAAAAAATTAATATTCATACAAAGTAAAAA
>JBAMBK010000894.1:0-46043 GCA_037043435.1 Drosophila suboccidentalis
ATTTACCCGTACCAGAAAAAGGAAAGAAAGGGACATCGTTACAAAAAAACATATCGTGCCACGTGGTTTTATTCTCCTCTTTTGATTTTACATTTGAGTTTTCTGTTGCACATCGAAGGAAGAAATGTGTTACTGCTCCAAAGGCGGAGCCAAGAAAAGAGGGACGGAGGCCTCTGGCCAGCTTACCCGCTGATGACAACGCGGAAACACAAATTAAATTTTTCTGCTTCCGCAGGTGGCTCGTTGCTGCTTCACTGCTACTCGCACTTCGCGTACGATCTTCGCCGCTGCCGGCCGGTGGCCGTGGATTGCTCGGAGGGATTGCCCTACACGAGAGAGTATCGTTGTGGTGCAGCTATGGAAGCTGCGCTGCTGCTTTGTGGTTGCTGCCGGCGTCGACCGCACTCGCGCGCCAAAATGTTTTTGGTTATGGCGGCGGCGGCTGCGGCTGCACTAGCGCACACACACACACGTGCAGAATGTGGTTGTCGCTGTTGCGACCCACGCACAGACAAAGGTGGTCGCTGTTGTTGCTGATGTTGGTGCGGCTGCACGGGCACACACACACGCACAAAAATATGGTTGCTGTTGTTGCCGATGCCACACACGCAAATAAAATGTGCTTGCTGTTATTGTTGTTGTTGGTGCGGCTGCACTGGCACACACACACGCACACACGTAGAAAAAGGAGAGACTGTGAGTGAGTGATTTGGTGAGAGGACGTGTTTT
Source organism: Drosophila suboccidentalis (assembly GCA_037043435.1). Taxonomy (NCBI): domain Eukaryota; kingdom Metazoa; phylum Arthropoda; class Insecta; order Diptera; family Drosophilidae; genus Drosophila; species Drosophila suboccidentalis. The sequence continues at coordinate 730 of JBAMBK010000894.1, forward strand.
TCATCGGGCTCCCGAGCCCGGGTGTCTCCTGGTGGCCACTGCGGAAAACAATATACTGTAGAGTGTGCACCTATACGGGAAGCCGCTTACCCATCGTTGTGTCGGTCGCAGAACGAAGCAGATCCTGCGTCGCCGCCTCCAGGGTGGATTTTTTTTTGATGACGATGGCCGGCTTGAGTACTCCTGTATGCCTCTCTTGAGTGAAAATATCCTGGACACATTCTCTCTAATTGCCAAAATTGTAAGTCATGCTTTCCCATAGATCAGCTGATCGACACGGGGATGCCACTTTGTGCAAAACATAACCAGGGATGCAAAGCATGATCGCCGCAAATCGACAGTTCCACACAGTGCTCATAGATGGCGCCACAATAGTGGCGGTTTAAACTCAAATTCAAATTTGAACTGGAAACCAATAAGGCAGACTGAACTCTCAATCTGCAGGAAAAAATTGCAATTGCAAAATGCAATATTGTGGTACTCCATGGGGCCAACGGGTACACAAGGTCTCGGACTCGACCATGCCATCCCCTCCGCTCCGGCGGCGTACCCAAAAACGGGGCTCTGGCAACCGAAAAGGGCCGGTATAAGTCTCAACGGTCAAACACCAGGGGGAAACCTTTGGTCACCGATGGACGCCCCGCCTACTTGTACCTGAAGCTTAACTCAATATTAACACTCACCGTCCGATGCATCACTTGGACTGCAACAACACCTGCAATTCAGTAGCAGCAGCAACAGCAACAACATGTGATTCGGCACCACACGTATAACAGCAACATACGCACCAGCAACATAGGAACAGCAGCAACATATGCAAATCCAGATGCAGCTCCAGCAACTTTTGCTCCCAGCAGCAACATGAGCATCGCAGCATCACACTCAGTAGCAGCAACACCAGATAAAGGTTCCCCAGCAACAACATGTGCACTGCAGCAAAATCTGCATGCTCTAACAACAACAGCATCAGCTAAATGACTGGCACCCAGCAATATGTGTCTCCAGCAACAGCATTCGCACCGCAGCAACACTGCAATGCACCAGCAATGCAATGAAGCTACAGAATCACCGCCAATGCAACATTCAATCCCGGCAGCAACATGTGGATCGCAGCATCAGCTGATGTGCACAAACAACATCAGCATGTGCCCACAGAAGCTCCAGCAACACTGGCATTGCAACATCACTTGCAACGCAGCAGCAGTAACAGCATGTGCTCCCAGCAGCAACATGAGTATCGCAACATCACACTCAGTAGCAGCAACATCAGCTAAAGGTTCCCCAGCAACAACATGTGCACTGCAGCAAAATCTGCATGCTCTAACAACAACAGCATCAGCTAAATGACTGGCACCCAGCAATATGTGTCTCCAGCAACAGCATTCGCACCGCAGCAACACTGCAATGTTACGGGATCACCGTCAATGCAACATTCACTCCCGACAGCAACATGAGTAGCGCATCAGCAGCCGATGTGCACAAACAACAGCAACATGTGCCCACAGAAGCTCCAGCAACACTTGCATTGCAACATCATTTGCAACGCAGCAGCAGTAGCAGCATGTGCCCCCTGTAACACAGGCATAGCAGCAACATGAGCCTCCAGCAACTCATTCATTGCAGGCACATCTGTAACACAACAACAGCAGCAGCTCTTGCACACACCTTCGTGCACTGTAGATGGCTTACAAACGCAGCAATAACAACAACATGTGTACCTCAGCAACATGTACATCGCATCACTCCAATGCAGTGCAGCAACAGGAGCAACATATGTTCCCGACAGCACAGGCACAGCAGCAACATGATCCTTCAACAAGTCATGCGTTGCAGCCACATCTGCAACATAACAGCAGTAGCAATACGAGCCCCGGCAACAGCTTGTGCACCCCAGCTTCATGTTGTTGCAATCGACTTGGGCAAAGTAACAATAACTGGATCAACTAATACCAGATCTGCAGATCTGCAATCATCGTCAAGTGTACAGAGGCGACTCCCTACGCTGATGTGCTAAAGATGATGAACGCAGAGCCCTCGTTACAAGTCCTGAAAGGCAATGTACAGGGAATCAGGAAGTCTGCAGCAGGTGAGCTCATTCTCAGGATGCAGAAGCAGGATGATCCAGCTACAGACCAGCTACAACTGGCCCTAAAGACTGTGCTGTCAGAAAAAGCTTTAGTCAAAACTGTCCATGAGACAATTATGATTGAGGTGCATAACATCGATGAGACTACGACCGCAGATGAGGTCCTTATAGCACTGTTCGCGGCGTTCGAAGGCGATATACCATCTGAAGTGTCACCATTGATGAGGAAAGCATGCCGCGGAAAGCAGACTGCGAGTCTTGTGCTTCAATCCAGTATTGCCACGAAGCTCCTAAGCCTGAAAAAAGTGCAGATAGGCTGGAACCAGTGCCAGATCCGGCAGAGGATTGAACCCACAAGGTGCTTCAAGTGCATGGGCTTCGGACATACAGCCATAAGATGCAGAAGCCAACAATCCGTCGCAAAGGATACTTGCTTCAAGTGTGGGAGCGCCGGACACTCAGCCAAGACTTGTGAGAAGTCACCACAGTGCATCCTGTGCACTAGGCAGGGGCTAGAGGCAAGCCTATCCGGTCACTCTACTCTGAGCAGATCTTGCCCAGAGTACAAGAAGGCATTAAATGCGCTCAAAAATGGTTAAGATACTCCAACTCAATCTTAACCATTGCAGAGCAGCTCAAGATCTGCTCGCACAAACGGTCAGAGAGAGCAGCATCGACGTAGCGATTATCAGCGAGCCATACGCTGCCAAGGATGACGGAGTCTGGCATCAGAGCCTAGACGGTGGTGCCGGAATATGGAGTTGCGGGAGCACGCCACAACAGGTGACCCAGCGATATGCTCGGAAGGGATTCGCTAGAGCAAAATGTGGCAATGTCTTTATATACAGCTGCTACCTTGCCCCAAGCCTTTCCCTTACCGAGTACTGCGCTGTGCTAGATGAGATAGCTCTGGACACGCGAGACAAATCGCCAGTAGTAATTGCAGGCGACTTCAACGCCTGGGCCACGGACTGGGGCAGCAGCAGGACAACGCCGAGAGGGTCGATCCTGCTTGACACCTTTGCATTATTGAATGTCTGCCTGCTAAACACCGGCTCAAAGAGCACATATAGCAAAGCTGGTAGGGAATCTATAATAGACTTGACCTTTGCCAGCCCAGAGATTGCTCGTTCTACCAAATGGTTCGTGGCGGATCTCTACACGCACAGTGACCACATGGCTATTATCACTGAATTCACTTCGTCAAGAAGCGGACGGAACCATTCCCAGCCCGGCCGATTTGGGATACAAATCAGAGAGCCTGAATATCGGACGATTCCTCTCTGCAATACAGGGGCTCAGAGCAGGTACTCGATGCCAACTCAACAGCCGATTCCATAGCAGAAGCCATCACTAGGGCCTGTGACGCGTCCATGGCAAAGGTTCGCAAGGGTGGCAACCCGCATCGCCCTGTTGCCTGGTGGAACGAGGACATCGCCAAAGCACGGCGAGAATGCCACGCGGCAAGGCGTCAATGTCAAAGACATCGAACTCGCCCAGCTTACGAGTCGCTCGCCCAAACCTACAAGCTCAAACGAAAAATCTTCAAGGATGCGGTGAAGCTTAGCAAAGACCGACTATTTCGGGAGCTCTGTGAGGCTGCTGATGCCCAGCCGTTTGGAGCTGCGTACAAGATGGTCATGGGCAGACTGGCAAGGCAACCCATGCCAAACTGTCCAGTTCAACTTGGGCGCATAGTAAGCTCTCTTTTTCCGATGCAGCCACCACTTGAACTACCGTCACTCCAACTGCAATCAACAGAGCATGTAACCAGGAGGCTTACAAATACTGACGAAGTCCTTGATCTTGCGTCAAAAATCAAGACTGCTAAGGCCATGGGTCCAGATGGAATCCCGAACACAGCCATCAAGGCGGCAATTGCAGCAAATCCCGGGAGTATTTGTTGAGCTATACAACAAATGCATCCTTGAAGGAACAGTCCCACGCAGATGGAAGATGCAGCGTCTAGTGCTAATTCCCAAGCCCGGGAAAGACCTCGATGACCCCTCTTCCTATAGACCTCTATGCATGCTGGACACGATGGGAAAAATTCTTGAGAGGATCATCTGCAACCGTCTGGAGTGCGAGCTCACAAGGGTTCATGGCCTCTCGGAGCAGCAATTCGGCTTTCGAAAACAGCGCAGCACAATTGATGCCATCAAAGCAGTGACTGACATAGCTCGGCGTGCCATTCAAGGAACGAGATGGGCGGGCGGAACCAAACAGTATTGCCTAGTTTGCACTCTTGACATCAAGAACGCCTTCAACTCGGCAAACTGGCGTCGAATCCTTGAGGCACTCATAGCTAGGAGTATACCGACATACCTTGTCCAGCTAATAGCAAGCTATTTCCAGGACAGAGTCCTCATATATGACACTATGGAAGGAGAGCGCCAGGTCAGGATCAGCGGAGGAGTCCCCCAGGGGTCAGTTCTCGGTCCTCTACTCTGGAACGTCATGTATGACGGAGTCCTACGACTAGGCCTTCCAGACGGTACTACGATTGTTGGCTTTGCCGATGACATAGCTGTGGTGTCAACTGGGAAGAAGCTAGAGGAAACTTCAGCAAGATGCAGCTCTGCCATCGATGAGGTCATCGCCTGGCTGACTCAGAATGGACTACGACTGGCTGAACACAAGTCCGAAGCGGTGCTGATAAGTAGCAGGAAGCTGGTGGAGAAGACGGTAGTGAGAGTTGGCTCTGCTCGCATAGAGTCTAAGCCAGCCATCAAATATCTTGGCGTTATGCTGGACCACAGACTGACATTTAAACAGCACCTGGAGTATGTCAGCGCAAAAGCATCGACTGCGGCGGCAGCCATCAGTAGAATGATGGCCAACACCAGGGGCCCCAAAGAACGCAGCAGGAAACTAATTGCTGGAGTAGTGACCTCGACCATTCTTTACGCGTCGGCGGTTTGGGCACCAGCAATGGAAGTGATCTCCTACAGCAAAGGCTGCAAAGCTGCATACAGGCGCTGTGCACTACGTGTGGCTACCTGTTTTCGAACGGTGTCAGAGACTGCCTCACTGGTAGTTGCGCGGATGATCCCACTACCACTTTTGGCTGCAGAAAGGCAATCTGGCACCACGACGAACCGCACTGTGCGTGATGTCACAATATCCCAATGGCAAGCTAGATGGAATAGTGCACCCAACGGTAGATGGACTCACCGACTAATAAGGGATCTTAAACCTTGGTTGATTAGACGACATGGACAGCTCAACTTTTATCTGGCACAGTTACTAACGGGACATGGCTGCTTCAAGTATTATCTACACCGTTTCAAGCACGCCGCGGATCCATTTTGTGAGCACTGCGGCCACGGCGTAATCGAAGACGCTGAGCACTCATTCTTTGAGTGCCCGCTCTTTGAAAGAGATCGTCGGCTGTCAGTTGTAGGCAGACAACAATTGACCCCCGACAACCTCATCGCACATATGCTCGCCGATGAGGCAAACTGGAGGAGCATTTCGAGCTTGGCAGCGAATGTCATGAAGGAACTGCGTCGTAGGGAGAGACTCCGCAACGGAGGTATAAACTAAGCGGCCACAGCCGTCATCTATCCCGTGAAGTATTGCTTCCCGGTGGTCCCGCGGGCTAGATTCTTTCCTTTCCTGTCTACTTCCATATGTTATTCCCTACATTGTTACCTTCTTTATCTGTACTCTTTAATAAAAAAAAAAAAAAAAAAACACGTAGAAAAAGTTGTTGCCGTTGTTGTGGCTGCACCTGCACACACACACGCGTGAGAAACGTTGTCACTGTTTTTGTTGTTGTCGCGGCTGCACTGTGCACTTGGATGCTACTGTTCTTGTTGCTCTTAGTGTTCGCGCACGCTGATCTCGTGGTTTTGGTTCGCTTGTAAGAAAACTGGTCCGTGTCTGATGCGTACGCTTCGAGGCCCGTCAGAAAAAGTGAAGCTGGCCGGCTTGGCGGAAATTCCACCATGTTTTTCTGTTAGTTCACTAAGTGAGTGATCTCGCTCCTGTGTGGGGTTCACGAGAACGAAAAGAACGCAATTCTCCGCTGCGCTGCTTCTTCGTTATCGGCTGGTTCAACTGACGTTGCCAGTTGGTCTATGCTGCCAGCTGATCCCTTTTTGGCGTTGCCAACAGATCCGGCGTTGCCACTGTTGAAAGTACTGTGTGTGTTGTGAGGCCAGCAGAATGCTGCCTCACAAGGCTTAGAATCTGTTTTTATTAAATTAAATGGGGATACTATATCATATAGAACGCGTCTCATAGATGAGCTTGTGGAAAACGAGTCGTATGTTGAATTAAGTGATAAAATAAAAAAAAAATTATTTTAAGATGCGTGTAATATTTAGAATAAAACACTTAAATAACAGAATGCAAATACAAAAACAAAAACAACGTTTGTTAGGAAATAAGAAGTTTTTAAAAATTTTGCTTTAACAAATAAAAAGAGAAAAACATTATATTGCTTTTTATTTGCTTTATTTTGATTTTACAGTGGCTCACAGCTAAAATTATGCAGTGTATATTTTGAACTTTCAGGGTGAAGCCAGAGCTTTCAAATTTGCAAACGAGGTGTGCGCCTAAGAAGCCAGAAAAGTTAAGGACTCAAGCCCCGAAAACGCAACCACGATCCCGTTTGATTTTTCGCATGTTTTCTTTGCTTGATATTCAGGCAGACCGTAGCGTCACAAAGCGAATCGCAAAGAAGCTTGTGAGGGAGAGGAGCAAAGTGTACAAACGAAAAATCAGATTTTGTCTGAAGCTCCGTTATATTGAGCGTAACCAAAAATCCTCTTTTAAAAACGGGCTTGAGGGAACCTTGGTTTTTGAAACCTCAACAAAAAAAAGAGATATTTGCGAGCTCTGTTTGAAACTATGGGGCGTATTGCAACAAATATGGAAACAATTTAAAGAAAAAAATTTTACATTAACATAGAAAAATAAAATGAAATTAATTTTTCAAATAAATTATTCAAAATGCAAGATAAATGAAAATACTGCTATTGTTAACATCACAGCTTTTCGAGTCAAATTCTCAAAACGAAAATGTGAAAAGTGAAGAGTATAGAAAACCAAACAAAACAAAAGTCTCTGACAGATTCGCCCCGAGAGAGCGAATACATCACCTATATATAAATGCATCTTGATCATAATCACAAAATTTTGAAATCATGATTGCTAATCATTGCCAGTATAATCCAGTGTTGGGCACAGTCTCGCACGCGTGCGAATCAGCTGTTCGATTCACCAACACACACACGAAACCCGAGCGCAGCGAACAGAGTGAAGTCAGTCGCAGCTAGAACGTCGAACGGGGAGGTGCGCGCTTGGCTCATTTTATGTACTGAAAGAAATAGCTGAGCAACTCTAATTGATCTTCATAAATATATTTGAATATAATTTTTATTGCAAGCCACAATTAGTGGTGTGCATGCTACATAGAGTTTTAAGTTAAGAGGCATAATTTGGGGGTCATTTGGCGTACGAAAATAGCGACCGCATTCTCACTTAATGTATTGTCGCATGAGCTTAACTATTTCTTTCAGTGCAACATGAAAAATCAAGCGACACAGACTGTGCTCTCGTTGAAGGCAAGCTGTGCACTTATTCAAATCGTGTGTTCGCAGCAGCTGCCAACCTCGCATTCGGCATGCGTCGGCTAGTGTCTGTGTAAGCAACCGATAACGATTCGATAAACGTGCCCATCTCTGGTATAATCATACAAATTTCATCGATATTCTGTTGTCGATTTGTTCTGGTAAACACGGCCAAGGTGGATTTTTTTCATCTCGCTTTCTCCGCTCTCAGAGAGAGCTGACAGAAAAGCAAATGCTTACTTAAAATAAATATAACGAAGTAATTCAAAATAATTTATAATAATTTTTATTATTTTAATTCAAAACAAAAAAAATATTATCAAGAAATTGAATAAAAAACAAACTAAATAAATTAAAAGTAAATGAAATAAAATTAAATGAAATGAAATAAAATTAATTAAAAATTCATATTTGTTAATATATGTACAGTGAACCACTAATGTCTTCATACACCATAAATTGGTCAAATTTGGGTATAATAACATTCTAACATTCTAACTCTCTCTCTGTATAGACGTGTTTTTGTGTGCTCTGTGAAAGTTCTTGTTTTAGTGCATTTCTAACACGTAATTATTATATTAAATTTGCCTTGTTGTGATATCTACGTTTTTGGTGTTCTGTTGGTGCTTTTATTGTGTAAAAACAGTGATTGTTTCAATAATAACACCTAGCATATTTGTGTTTTCAACTTGTGCAAAGTGTTTTTGTTTTTGTTCTTATTGCTTTCCTCTCTTTTTTCTGTCTATCAGATCAGTTGTGCATCGTTTGTGTTTGGGCAATTAACAGCTGTTAACTTGCTCTCTCGCTCTCAGTGTCGCTCTCTCTGCTCTCATCAATCTGCTGTAGCGCTTACCAGCATCGCGTTTGTTTGTGCTGCAAGCATTAGTTTTCCGTTATCTACACGCTCTCGCATATTTACATCTCTTGCTTTGTGCTTGCTTTCTGCACTTTAAGCGGCCGATTGTGACCAAGCGTTTGTTATTGTTTTGCACTTTCTTCATTTCGTTTATCATTCCCCTAAAGTATTTCATAGTCGACTATAAAATACCCTTTTTTATTATGTCGTCCGATTTAGTGTGTTTTTTTAATAAGTGTCATGGACCTGACCCCAAGCAAGAATTCATTTCTTGCTTCTTTTGTGACCGGACTTTTCACTTGAAGTGTGCTGGTATAACGGTTAAAGTCAAAGATTGTCTTGAGAAGAACAATGGTTTGAGATGGCGCTGTGATACTTGCCGGGACATAGAGGTGCAAGTCCGTAAATATATGGAGCGAACTAGAGATAGTTTCAAGGACTTGTCAAAAATTTTTCATAAGGCAAATGTCCTTTTTTCGGATATGGAGAATTTGTTTAATAACTCATCCTTATTAAATGAACCTCCTAAGCGAAAAAAAAGTAGTTCTGCTCCGCGCCAGGCGCAGATATCCTTTTCAATCCCGCCATCAGACCTGGGTCTGCAGCCATCTATTGTAAACTCTCAGCCATCTACTTCTCAGCAAGCTAGGACTGACCACAACCCACTCGATAGTGCAGTTTCCGCCTCACCTGTTCCGTCTGTTTCCAACAGAGTAAAATCAAATTCCACGCCAGTTGTTAAGGCAGCCAACACTTTGACTGTCGTACCTCCTCGCGTGTCTAAGCCCCTCCAAGGCGTTCCTCCTCCGAAGCCTATGAAGCATGTCTTTGTTTCTAGGCTTGCCAAAGATCAATCCTCGTATGATGTTAAGGCTTATATCCAAAACATTATACAGGATCCTGATATTTCGGTGGATAAATTTAATTTCAATTACCCTAGGGAAATATCTTCATTTAAGATATCATGTTCGGAGAAGGTTTTTGATAAAATTTGTCATCAACACTTCTGGCCCGAACATATCTTTGTTGCTGAATACAAGGGAAATTCTACTCGAAAGAGAGATCGGGCTCCGATCTCAGGTGTTGGCTCCTCTCTACCTGCTTCATCTTCAAATGAAGTATCAAAAAACTAATTTCTTCTCTAACTCTAGCTTATCAAAATGTACGAGGCCTTAATAGTAAACTCTCTAATCTATATCTTAATAGTCATTCTTTTGATTTCGATGTCATTTGTTTTACTGAGACCTGGCTCAAGCCTGCCACATCAGACTTTTCTATTTTTTCGTCCAAATACTCTATTTATAGATGTGATCGTATAGCTCGTAAAGGTGGCGGAGTGCTGCTGGCCGTGGATTCTAATCTGTCTTCAGAACCTATTTCAACCACATTAAATTCTGATATCGAGTTTATTTGTGTGAAAGTTTCTTTTAATAAATTTTCCGTTTATTTTACTTGTTCTTACATTCCACCTCTTTCCGATATGGCTGTATACGATAATCACCTGATTGCTATTAAATTTATATCATCTTTACTTTCCGATACTGACATTCTTTTTGTATTAGGTGATTTCAATCTCTCTGATGTTCGATGGGTTTCCTCAAATGACTCGCATTCACTTCTTCCTGATAACTCTCATGAATTTATTGACGGTCTCTCTGAGCTTTCTTTGGTGCAAATCAATCCTGTGTGCAATTCTATCAACAGGACACTTGACCTGTTATTCGTATTGGACTCCACCAATAGCATCGTATCTAGGATTGATCCATTGGTTATGCCTGAAGACCCTTACCACCCTACTCTAAGCGCAAGTATTAATTTACCTCTGTGGCCTGTTGTGCTATCATCTCAGCAAACTGAGCGAGTACGGTGTTTTAGCAAAACTGATTTTAATAAGCTAAACAGTTTAATTTCATGCTATGATTGGTCTCAACTATACACATGTTCTGACTTGGATAATGCCATTAAGCTTTTCTATAATACTCTAAATTCATTTTTAGATATCTGTGTTCCGCTTGTATCACCCATCAGTTCCAATAGACCTCCTTGGTTCTCTAGAGAATTATCTCATTTAAAAAATGTGAAATCCAAGCAATTTAAAAAATATAAAAAATCGGGAAATCCTTATGATTTCTCTCGATATTTATTGACCTGCTCTAATTTTTTAGTACTTAACTCACAGTGCTATAATAATTACTTGCAACGTTGTAAGCTTGAATTCTCTAAAGATCCAAAACAATTTTACAAATTCGTAAACTCAAAACGTAAAGCTGCATCATTACCATCTTCTGTCGTCTTCAACGGTATTCAAGCTAATACTGATCAATCCATAGCAGATTTGTTTGCTGACTTTTTCCAGACTACATACTCTACGAGTAGTCTCCGTGTTGGCCAGCCTTACCCTTATAGGTTAAGCTGTTCTAACTGTATTTACAGCCCTCTAATCACAGAAAGCTCGCTTCTTTGCGATCTTAAATTGATTCAGCCAGTGCACGCACCAGGCCCTGATGGTGTGCCTGCTTCCGTTTTAAAATACTGTGCAGAATCTATATGTAGACCACTACATAAGTTGTTTACTTTGTCCGTTGAATTCTCTTCTTTTCCTGTGCTTTGGAAAGATTCTTATATTATCCCCCTTCATAAAAAGGGTATTAAGTCCGATGTTCAAAATTATAGAGGTATTTCCAAGCTGTCTGCAATTCCGAAGTTGTTTGAGAAAATTATAACTTCTCATCTTCAACATTTATGTGGCTCTATTATCTCACCTACTCAACACGGGTTTATGAGATGTAGATCCACAACCACTAACCTACTTGAGTTTACTTCTCTAGTGATTAAAGGGTTCAAGAAAAAGATGCAAACTGATGTTATTTATACTGATTTTAGTAAAGCTTTCGATTCCGTTAACCACTCTCTACTAACTCAAAAGCTTGATCTTCTTGGTTTTCCGACCAATCTTCTTATCTGGATCTCCAATTATCTAAGCAACAGAACACAAAGAGTTATTTTTAAAAATTCATTTTCCAAGTCCGTTAAAGTTACTTCTGGAGTACCGCAAGGTAGTCATCTTGGTCCATTACTTTTTACGTTATTTATAAATGATCTTCCATCTGTACTATCTCACTCCCATGCACTCATGTATGCGGATGACGTCAAGCTTTGTCTATCTTATAGCGACCCTTCTTCTTATATTCTCTTGCAAGCAGACTTAAATGCATTCTATCTCTGGTGCCAAGCTAATTTATTAAATCTTAATAGTTCCAAATGTAAAGTTATGACTTTTTACAGATCTTCGCGAAATATTTCTCAGTATTTACTTAATGGCATTATATTGGAATGCTTAAATGATTCCGAAAGATCAGTTAATGACTTGGGTATGGTTCTTGATCATAGACTGAAATTTGACAAACATATTGCTATTGCAGTCAATAAAGCTATGGGAGTTCTTGGGTTCATTAAGCGATGGTCCAAGGAATTTAATGATCCTTTTACTACTAAACTTCTATACACGTCTCTCGTTCGTCCGATTCTTGAATATGGATCATGTGTGTGGTCTCCCCAATATGAATCCCATCGCGCCAGGATAGAATCTGTTCAAAAACAATTTTTAATTTTTGCTTTACGCGGCTTGAGTTGGAACTCGGAAATTCAGTTGCCTTCATATTCTAGTAGACTTCTCTTACTCAATCTTCCCTCTCTTACTAACCGTAGAATTATGCTTGGAGTAATGTTCATCCACAAATTACTGCACGGTCATATAGACTCGGCTAATTTGTTGGAAGAAATAACCTTCAATGTACCTTTTAGAGTAACTCGTAACTTTAATCCTTTACATCTTTCACGTTGTTTCACTAACTGGGAATTGCATGAACCTCTTCGTTCTCTGTGTGCAGATTATAACAGACTGTACCCTACGATTAGGTTCGAGTGTTCTCCGCTCACTATTAAAGCCTCTATATTATCTTGTTTAACTAGTCTAACCAACTAACTATGTATTAATATTATTTTGGTCTGATTGGGTTTTTCTGGGTTTTCCCCAATCCTAGCAACAAATGTTGGGCCAATCATTTTCTTTTTCATTTTAGATTCCCCAGAGTTTTTAATTATAATTTATTTTGTAATTTAAATATATATATACTTTTCAAACTTTAATGTTATATTTTTAAATTAATGGTTGTGTCGGCTGCTTTTAGCCTGACAATAAATAAATAAATAAATAAAGATGTTTTGATGCGGTTTTTTTATATTAACCTTTTGTTCACCTAAATTCCGTTCGACTGATACCAAAATTTATTTAACCCATTAAAAACCCATGGAAAATTTTGAATTTAAAAAAAATGATATTTTTCAACTTTTTTCCTCGATTTTTTCGAAAAAATATTTTGATGCAAAAACATTTTTGCTAGTATTTTTTATAATTTTTTGAAAGTTGCTAAAAAGCCACTTTTTGTATGAAAAAGAGGAAAAAGGGGTTAAAATAGTCATTTTTAGCAACTTTCAAAAAATCATACAATTTTTTTTGCCCGTTACTTTCCACATAATGGAAAGATCCGATGATGAAGCGTGCTTCATTGCTTGCCTCACGGTTTGCTGGGTTATGATTTTCCAATCAACTACCAGCTTGACAAGATGGGGGGCATCTGCAAATACGAATATTTTTCCAGCAGAGTCAGCTGGGTGCTTAAACCATGTTTTGTCTTTAAAAAAAATATTAAAGATTAATTAAAGAAGTAAAATATTTCATTCAATTAAGACTCCTACCAGGCGAGACTCCAAGTTTTGTCCACAATTTATGGTTACCGGCAAGAGCGTCGGCAGCTTTACAAGCAGGGGGGGGGCCAAAACATGTTTTTTCACGTTTTCACATTCACTTTGGTTGGATTTTCGGAAGCTACATAATGTAAAGTTATGAATGTAGGGGGGGGGTGGTGCATATTCTTGCTGGACTAGCGTCAACGTAGATCAAATGGCCAACAAATTCACAACAGCTGCACACTGCCGCAATTTTTGAGGAGAAGTCAAGGGGCATACCAGGAGTTATAGGTGCCATTGATGGCTGTCACATACCAATTAAGCAGCCAGTTGGCAACGCTCATGATTTTAACAATCGCAAGCAAGCGCACTCAATTGTTTTGCAAGGTGTTTGCGATAATCCTGGAACATGTATTGATGTTTTTGTTGGCCAACCTGGCAGGATGCACGATGCTCGGGTATTCAAGACCAGCCCCTTATTTTCCAAAGAAAGGCATTTAATTGGGGACTCAGCGTCTCCATTAAGTGTTTATTTACCAACACCTTACTTAATGCATCCCAAATAAGGTTTAATGTCAGCTTTTCAGCAATAAGAGCAGTTATTGAACGCGCATTTGGTCTTCTTAAAGGAAGATTTCGTCGTCTTAAGTACCTCGATATAAAGTCTCCTACTTTTGGGAACTACATTATAATGGCATGTTGCATGTTGCATAATTACATTCAGCTGGACACTGCATTTGAGGATGAAGACTGGATGGAAAACGAAGACATAGATATTGAGGAAGTGCCATATTCGGAAATCTTAGGTACTTCAGAAAGAACTGCTCCAGAAGCTTCAAGAAAACGAGATCTAATTACAAATAAAATAATATTAGCTAAAACAATTTCGTTTATAAAATATTTTTTTTATTCAAATTAATTTGGTTGGCTGGACTGGGTTGATATTTTTTCTATAAGTTTTTCCAGAAGTTGTTTCGAGCCAACTGAATAGTGTTATTGTATTCTATTGCAACTCGCAGCTTTCGGAGCTCTTCGGTGCGAGTAGCATCGGCTTCACTTACACACTGTGACAAAAAAAAATCAAAACAAAACTTCTGGGATGGGACATAGCGTAGGTTGTAGGTATAGTTAAATATAATTTTATGGCATACTAGAATTTTTTTAATCACATCGAAATTTTGAATAACGGTACAAAAAACCGTTTTTTCGCACATATGGTAACTTTTACGCCCATAGCTTCGTCAAATATCCACTGATTTTCATTTTCTTAAAAGTTTTAGAAAGAAGAAACTTAGGTCCCTAAACGTGCCATACATGACTTAACAGGTTTCATTTCCTATATTGGAGTATTTTCTATGTTAACAAATTGTGTGTTTTTTTACAAAACAATCAATTTTTTTACTTTGGTGATGTTTTTGAACAATATTTTATTAGAAACCCCTTAGACTTGTAATTTTATTTAAAAAGAACACATTTTCACGAGTAAATCGTGTGTCCATTTTCTAAAATCGGACAATAATTCGCCAAGCTATAATAGATTTTCTGAAACAGAATTGCTCAAAATGCTGATATTTGCGACATTATTGCACCATTTCCCCATCCCCTCATATTCCATTTGTAGTTGCGTAGTTAGCAAAGTAGTTAACAAACGAGTTTTTTTCCATGACTTTTTTTCTAAAAAAATTAATAACTCAGCTAAATATCACTCGATTTTAAAAAACTAAAAAGCAGAAGACGAAAAATTAAATGTTTTTTGAAACTACATGCTAAAAGTTAGTTGCTTTCTAAAAATTTAGCTTATTAATTTACGTTCAAAGTAGGGTAAAGTCGCAAAAAACTGAACAAATTCATATATTTTTACATGTAGCTCCCTTAATATTTATCCGAGATTGCAGTGTAATACACCGTTAGAAAGGTGTTACTTTTCACTTTCCAACGACGTTTTACAATTTATTGAGAGATGCTTAGTTTAGGACATAAAATTTTTAGACTCCATCAACCTCGAAAAAACGGTTTTTGTACCCTAATTTAAAATTTCGATGTGCAACGAAAAATTCTAGAATGCCACAAGGTTACCTTCAACTATATCTACAACCTACGCTATGTCGCATCCCAGAAGTTTTTTGGCTGTAACACAGTGTTATCTTTTTTTTTTTGTGGTAATATGCATTTCTTGCCTCGTCTGCCATCCGCTTGCGTCTCCCTGAGTTAGTGCTTTGTGCTTGCTCTTCATAGCTCTTTTCGTTCGAGAAGTCTTCGGTATGAAGCTGTAGAGAAGTTGCATTTATAGTAATCATGATAAAAAATTATAATTATTTCATACCTCTATCTCGAAGTTCTCGTCATAAGACATTGGTAATGTACTTTCCTCCTCTGTTACCAATGTGGCCAACGTGCGGCACCCCGACACTGCTAGGTCGCCACCGAATATAGTTTCCATGTCGTCAAAAAATTCCCAACTTGTCCTTCCCTCGCCGGTACTCTTGTTTTTTTTTACGAATTGTAATGTAGGACGCCTTTAAACTGCGAATTTTTTAAGATCTTCCGCCATACTATTTTTTTTTTTTTTTTTTTTGATTATCAAAGCGTTTTCCAGAAGCCCATCAACGATTTCTTGATTTGTGATACATGATACATGATTGTTTAAATTCACTTTCCAAGACAAATACTTAATTCACATAGCTTTAAGATTAAAATGAAAAACAATATATTATATTATGTTAATTTATTTTTATATTATATATTTGAATATTAAATACATCATAATTCCTTTCGAGGGCATTGACAATTAAAAATGAACTGAAATCATTAGGAAATATTTCCCTTCGTTGAGAAGTGACCCAGGTTGACAGCGATAGGAGCGGCTAGATAAGGTAGACTTGAGGCTCCAGAGAACAGCGGATGGGGGTCACCAGGACCGCCACAACAGTTCGTTAATAGCGGCTCAAGGATCCGGAGTTAGGATTCTTCATCAAATCCTGTTGAACATCAATTCAGTAAATACGATTTATTTGCTCAAGCCCTGTTCTTCAAATTTGGAAACCTGAACGGCAGTTAGAAAGGGCGAGCAAAAAGGTGCGCCCAGGTTGAGGTGACTTGAGTGTTTTTAGATCAATTTGATCAGTTCGCCATTTTCATCGAAGTCGTAATCCGGATCTGAATAATCCATAGTGGCCGCGGGTGGCAGGGCTTGAGCCGCGGGTGGTTTATCAAGTGTCGCAGGAGGTGGCTGTGCAGGTGGCAGGTCATGGGCCGTAGGTGGCTGGTCATGAACCGCGAGTGAGTCGGCCAAAAGCAGGCGTTTAGCGAGCGATCCCCGGAACCTATGGGATCTGTCGAGACCAGCAGCTTGGATCACTAATTTGGCCCGGGTAGCTCGCCTGCTAAGCCCTTTAGCCCTTAATGCATCCAGAAAAACCGGGCAGCTGTCTCAGTTGGCTCTATGACTCCCTCCACAATTTGCACATCTGCTGTCAGTCTGAGACACTAGTAATGGTCCAGCTCGACCCGGAATTTACTTGTTTTGCGCCCAAAGATGTTGCCAATTATGTTGGTAATGCTCAGCGGCGAGAAACCGAGTGCCTTGATCTGGCCCGCGACCCAATCCGTTTATATCATTGGTGGTAGACCGCTAACAGAGACCGTGAGCCTGGGCCTTAGGACTTGGTCTCCGCTCTTCGTTCTGAGTTTGTGAACTCGCGCCAGATTTGCAATAGCCTCGACGGTTGGCTCCGCCTCACAACTAAATATTATATGATGGCCCCTTTAGCTCCTCTAGACTTAAAGCCGTTTCCAGCCTTGGTGATGGCTCATCGCTGAAGTCGCCAATGTTTTTAATTCCAAAAACATAGATAAGGAAAGGTGCCTCGTTGCATTTTCGCTTGGCTGGCGGTGGCGATGAGAGCATAGCAGTGGAGGGTAGAGTGTCATCAGCGGGAGCTGGGCGCCGAACGCTAATCTTGTAGGCCTCGGTGGCCAGGGTGAGCTCCTGGATGATGGTGGAGGCTGCGTCAGTTGTAAGCATCGACATGGCTTGAACTGCTCTAGGTACACACAAAGAGATAGCGGCGGAGAACGAGCACGAATCAAGCGAAACTACTTTTTTGCACGGCCTGAGCAATAAGGATCGTTACAGTTTTACAAACAATTACTATATTGATATTCATTATTGTTATTCAACAGAATATAAAATTTAGTAAATCACTAAAAAACAAAGATGTTTCACCTTCTGACTTCTGAATTGAAAACGCCTAATATGGGTCTAATAGAGTACAGTGGCGCTAAAAATTTGTGTTTGCTTATCAGCTTTGAAATTGCTGTCATCGCCGAAATGTCACTGAAGTTTTAATAGCTCCGATGTAAATGCTAACAGCCTCAGTTGTGTTTTGCAACTCATTCCGAAAGGTTCTCCCATTGCTCTCTATTTGTTTTTATTAATTTAATTTTTGTCCATGTTCCCTAAAAATCAGGGATTGCAAATAAGAGTTATTAATCGGAAAAAAATATCAAGCTCTAAAAAAATGATAGGGACATTGAAAAAAATTTCATATATGCTATTTTTGGAAGGACTATCCATCTACAGGATAAACTTTTATTTCCAATTTTTATTTTTTAAATTATTTTTAACTCTTATTTTCAATTTTTAAAATAAAAATCAAAAATAAAAGTTATTTTCAACTTTTAAAATAAAAATCAAAAATAAAAGTTGAATTGATATATCTTTTGAACCAAAGAAGCCACGTCATATATAGACCTATATATATGATCTACGCATTAATACCTTTCAGTTGATATATAATATGTATGTACAAATGCATGTACACATGAGTATTTGTATATTTAATTATCTGCTTAGATATTTGCCCAGACCGCATATTCAGCGGCTCTTACACATGAGCAAAAAAAAATATAATACTAGGGGGCTCCGCCTCCTGCTCGCTTTGCTCGCCGACCCCCAGCTCGCTTCGCTCTCAAATTTGCAAAGAAGGCCTTTAGTTGTCCGGTTTGACAAATTTATATAACTCCTCTTTTGCTTAAAAATGGAAATATTTAATTACCGATGATCGCTGTTTTAATGTGATTTTCTGCAATTGAACTTTGGCTAAAAGACAGACTTGGCGGAAAATAGTCAGAATTGGCGGATAAAAGTCAGATTTGGCGGGAAAAAGCTAAATTTAAAATATATATTAAATGAAAGGTATTAATGCGTAGATCATACATATAGGTCTATATATGACGTGGCTTCTTTGGTCCAAAAGATATATCAATTCAACTTTTATTTTTGATTTTTATTTTAAAAGTTGAAAATAACTTTTATTTTTGATTTTTATTTTAAAAATTGAAAATAAGAGTTAAAAATAATTTAAAAAATAAAAATTGGAAATAAAAGTTTATCCTGTAGTTGGATAGTCCTTCCAAAAATAGCATATATGAAATTTTTTTCAATGTCCCTATCATTTTTTTAGAGCTTGATTTTTTTCCGATTAATAACTCTTATTTGCAATCCCTGCTAAAAATAGATAAAAATGAAAATAAAAACACACTCTTAATGGAA
Organism: Drosophila suboccidentalis; assembly: GCA_037043435.1. Taxonomy (NCBI): domain Eukaryota; kingdom Metazoa; phylum Arthropoda; class Insecta; order Diptera; family Drosophilidae; genus Drosophila; species Drosophila suboccidentalis. Next base: position 19,554 of record JBAMBK010000894.1, read on the forward strand.
TGAGTTGTTAAGTTGCCAATCTACTCTATTGAAGATGCAGCAGCATGGCAAGCAATAGACCCTCGGGATCAAAATACTTCTCCCATGCCTTAATCCGATTAAATTTAAAATAAATAAAACTAAATTCAAATTTATAGACCTTAATAATATATTTCTTTACAAGTGGCGCACACCAGCAGATGCATTTGGCTAAGGTACTGAACCGGCTGCAGAGTTGACAAAATTTTGTATACAGTCAGACCAACATTTATTTAGTACTTTAATGGCTATTGTAGGTCATGCTTACATAGGATTGAACTTTTTTTTGTTAAATATGAGAAGAAGAATCATTTTTTAATAATATTCCCAAAAAAAGCAACCGTTAATTTCATATGCACAAGGAGTGCAGCATCAATATCAAAAAATGAGCCGAAAAGACGACCAACAATTATTCGTACACTGTAAATTCAACCTTTCCCAACACTCACATTTACCGTTTTTTGCGATTCTTTTTTGTGACATTCGTTGACATAGGAAAAAGTAAGTGCATTTCTCTGAAAATTTAAGAGATTTGACGTTGATTTACTTTCAATTGCGATAAAATTAGGAAAAATGGGGCGAGATCAGGATGTTTCTCCCGAAAGCAATAAGTCAATAAGCCGCATTCCACAGTGCAAGGCATAATTAAAAAGTACACTGAAACCGGTGATCTGAGACCAAACCATCATCAAGCTGGCAGACCGAGCAAATTAAACATAAGAGAACAACGCAGTTTGGTAGTTTCTGTGATCAAAAATCCAAAAATAACCTCCACTATATTGTGCCAAAATGTTCAGGAGGGGATGCAAAAACAAGTCTGTCCCCAGACTATTCGCAACTGCTTAAATAATGCTGGTTATCATGGCCGAGTTGCTCGTCGAAAGCCGTTTATTTCAATGGTAAACAAGAAAAAGAGGCTGGAGTTTGCCAAACTGCACGTTGGGAAGCCTGATTCTTTCTGGGAGAACGTCATATTTAGTGACGAATCAAAATTTAATATTTTTGGGCATGACGGTCCTTCAAAAGTCTGGCGCAAAGTCAATGAAGCCATGAAGGAAAATAATATTATTCCCACAGTTAAGCATGGTGGCGGAAATAAAATGATTTGGGGGTGTATATCTGCAGCTGGAGCTGGAAGAATGGTCTTCATCACTGAAAAAATGGATCAGCATGTGTACAAGAAGATTTTGGTTGAAAATTTACACGCAAGTGTCGCTGAATTAGGCCTTGATCCAAAAACATTTATCTTTCAGCAAGATAATGACCCTAAACACACATCGTACAGTGTTCAGGAGTGGATCATTTACCATTGTAAACAGCTTAAAAGCCCACCCCAGTCACCAGACTTGAACCCCATTGAGCATGTGTGGAATTTGCTGGAGACAAGGATCCGAAAACACCAGATAACTTCAAGAGAGACGCTAAAAACAGCACTAAGCGATGAATGGGCCAAAATCAGCGCGAATGACCCCAACAATTTGATCAAAAGCATGCAGAGACGCCTTAAAGCTGTTATAGATGCCAACGGTGGTCCTACAAAATATTAAAAATAATATGCACTATGCCAATTATAGTAATTTAGTTTGAGTTGTGTGCACTGTACGAATAATTTATGGTCGCAGAAAAGTGCCTTATTTGTTTAGTTTGTAAGATTCTCTGGCTTAAAACTGAATTTATTTTGTTTTTATTTTTAAACACGCATTAAAACTATTCCTTCATTATACTAAAAATTTTTTTTTTTTAACCAAGTCAACTGCTTACCATTTATGAGGGAAAATACTTTCTTTAGGCATTGCATCTGTATTGGTGCTGCTAGTTGTTGTCAATTTGGACAATTTGACAACGTACCTATAGTATAGTGTCAGCGCTACTAGAGCAAGAGTCAGGAATTCTTAGATTCTGATAATTGATTATTGGTAAAAACAACTCGTAGCCATCTTATCAGATACGTCTTGTACATTAATTAAATAATAATAAATATTAGATTTTTTATTATTATGGCAAATATGATTAAGCGAACATCATAATCCGCAAATACAAAGGACAGAAGAGAACAAGTGAATTAAGAACGCATTTTGTGTGTCTTGTATGAACGTGTAGGGAGGTGATAAATGAAAATGCGTTTGAGTCTTCTTCTGGGAAAGTTTCTTGAAATAAGCTTTCTTGCGAGCGGGTTGCTATTAGAGGTCTGCATGGCTTCACTCACAGCCATATAGCACAAACGCACTCGTTTTTTTTCTTGCGCTCTCGTTGCGAGCACAGCCGAAAAAGTTCGTATCTCTCGGTCTCGTTAGCAAGATACTCGCGTCTTCATTTATGTTTTCTGTTGAGCTCTTTTCGTTGAGCTCTTTGTATGTCGGTCTTTCAATGAGCAGTGCGTAAAGAGCGAAACGAAAAACGCTCGCACAATGAGACTCAGCAAAAGACCGTTTGACCGAAAAACTCAACGCAAACGGTCTTCACATTTATTTGCGTTGTTGTGAAAAAGAAATAATATAATGTTTTTAACAAAACAATTTCAATTTAATTTAAATATTTTTTTTTTTTCATATTCTTTTTAAGAAAAGAGTTTAAACCACTCATATGTACATATATTTTTTGTAATATTTCTTATATACTATGTGTTAAGCTTAATAACTAGTAAGGCGTTCAGATTTTCTGCCGGACAATTTAATACCGCAAACACAACAAATTGACTTATTTTCTCCCAAATTAAATTTAAAAAATTGGTGCACTTTTTATTCATGTCTCTTCCCATTTTGCACAACTTCACACACTCAATTCACGATCGCAATTAATAAATTTCGTCTGCAAAACAGACGCTTAGTGATTTGCTTGCCTATGCGTGTGAATGTATACCAATACATATGCAAAAGACCGCTTGCTTCATTGAACACGACGAAACAGTATTGGAACAACGAGAACAAAACAAAATAGAAAAAAACGGTTTCGCTCCGAGCGCGAGCGAGCTCATTTAAGTACCGAAAAAACGGTTGCTCGCTGAGTCTTTTCGTAAAGAGTCAGGAAAAGACACTTATTTGCAGACAACGAGAAACGGTCAACAGTTATTTGCGAGCTATGCTCACAGCATAAGTCAATTTGAATGGATTCGAATTGAATTGAGTTGAGTGAGTGCGAGGCACGCAATGAAGCGCATAAGTATCAAAATGAGTGCGTGTTATTTCATACCATACGGCACTCAGTAAAATGAGTGAGAATAAATAAAGCGTAAAACGGAATGAGCATTTTGGCAAAGCCTAAGACACGCGAGTTACTCATATTGTTCTGTGCACTCATTTCGTTTCGGGAAGCAAGCGGCCAGCAGAGAAAGGACGGGGAAAAAAGACGCGAGACTTTTTGTTTTTGCACGCGCATTTTCTTGTTTATTTTGTGTTTTTGTTGTTGTTTTTTTCGTCTTTTTCCTTATGCACGACAAGACAACAACAATTTAAAGGTCGGTATGGCATTCGAATGCACTCAAAACCTAAACTCTTATTCTCACGAATCCAACTCATTCAATTCCTTGTTTTTCGTTTGAACATTGTGAGGCCGAGTCTTACGCGAGCGCATTTACTCACTCAAACATGTTTAGCTTCGCATTCAATTTCACTCAGCACATTTTTAGCATTGTTAATTCGAACATGGTTTTTTTGCCATTCATGCAGACCTCTAGTTGCTATGGGATTTACTCACTCAAACATGTTTAGCTTCGCATTCAATTTCACTCAGCACATTTTTAGCATTGTTAATTCGAACATGGTTTTTTTGCCATTCATGCAGACCTCTAGTTGCTATGGGATGAAAGTTTATCGGACTGTTTCTTAGCGATTTCATTGATGGTTGCCATGACAGTATTGATGCGAAGGACTCTCTGATAAACGAGTTCCTGACCAATTGTGGGTTTTCAACCAGATCCCTCATATTCCTGTTTAGTTTAAATCTTATAAAAATAAGCTCTTTACGAGGTAAAAGTCTAGTGACGAAAACATTTTTATGCCCAAAATTAAAATTACCAATTTTTTGACGAATAATATCACTGCGGACGGCAGACCGCGCTAGTGACGAAAGCAGCACGAAGGGTGCGAAGGCGACTAGCATATATACACAGGAAGAATGGAAAATTTGCTATGACTGCCCGATCAGGTCGAGCTATATACCGATCGAAAGGTATCAATTTAACTAACGAATGTGCATACTAAGACTTTTAAAAACTCACCTGGTTCATGAGATAAACAGGTGGAAGTGGGAGGGGCAAAATTTAAATGATTGGAGCTAATGGGGCCGCTGGAGCCTTTTGGTCAACCTTTTTAATTTTTTAATATTTCTCATAAACATACGCGTCGAATGACACCTCAATCATCAAAATCCGACTACTGGTTCAAAAGATAAATTATTTTGAAATTTTTAGTCGTCTTCCAAAAAAGAGATGAAAAGTCTGTTTGTTTGTTTGGATCAAATCGTTGACTTAAGCATAGTATCCAGTTGTTGAAAATCCAGTTTGAAAGGTATCAACTCCATATAAAAAAAAGGGTTGCAAACTGGCTCGAAATTATTTTGTAAGGCTATTTCTAAGCCCTTGTATCCAGTACCTAAATTTGGGCAGCTCAGAAAATTTTCGGGTGTCTTACAACCAGGGACTGCAAATAAGAGTTATGAATGCTAATTTCAGCTAAAAAAATCATTGTGAAGGAAGTATGCTACAGTAAAATGGTAAACACCAAAATTCCTATTTCGGCCGGAACTGTTGATATCAGCCAAAAACTTTTTTTTTTCAATTTATAAAATATAAATCAAATTTAACTCTTATTTTTAATTTTTATTTAAAAAGTAAAAAATAATCGTTAAAATTCATTTTTTTAATAAAAGTTGTGAAATAACTCTTATTTCTGATTTTTTCAATAAAAATAAAAGTTAAGAGTTATTTTTGATTTTTATTTTAAAAGTTACAAATAAGAGTTATTCCGTAACTTTTATTATAAAAGTCAAAAAATAAAAGTTAAGTTGAATATCTTTTGCACCAATTGGTGTATAACAAAAATTTAAATTAATTCTTGATCTATGATTCGAGATCTTTCATATGATGTATCAAATGTCCTTCAAGGACGAATTGGAAGGATCTAATTATTTTCTATTACATTTTTTTTTCAATATTCTGTTTCAAAATAATAATAGAAAAATATATTTTTCAAACTCAAGGGTAATGAAATTGCATATTGTTTTTTTTATATATTTTTAATTTATATAACAATGCTTAAGCTTATGTGTTGTTTAGTTTTAAAAACATAATTTGCTTTAAGGAAATCGGCGACAAATTGCATCGCAAGTCAGAAAGTATAAGCTTCAGTGCTGAAAATGCCCTTTCGACGCTGACTTGTGTTGCAGGAACACAATGAATCACCTTTGCTAGCTGATACAAACGGGGATATATGAATTTTTTCTCCTCCCAATAATTCATTATATCTTCGTTGATGTCAATTGGCTTCGGACAATAACTGTTTATTTCATTTATTGCAGCCTGAACTTCTATTTCATTGTCTTCATCTGACTCCTCATTGCCTGAAGCAACAGTAATGGAATTTAGAAAATCATTTAGCAATGAGGAACTGCTCTGTGACGCGCTCGAGAACTGACTAGTAGAAGGCTGCTCCCAAGTTGCTGGTGATAGCTCGTCCTGCAATAATATTTATATAAATAACAAAGCTTTTAAAATCAAATCATATAATCATACTTACTTTTTTTGCAAGACCATTAATTTGTCGAAAAAGTTTAGCTAAATGGTTTCTTGCACAGATCAGTTTATTTGGAATTTGAAGTAACACCCTTCGCATCCTGGGATCCAAATAGATGGCTGAAGTGATCAATTCGTTTTTCGTTAAAGCCTCCCCTCTCTTTTCGATTGCCTCTTGTAATGCAGCACTGTGTGAGTTTTTCATGGCTTTCACTGTCAACGTAAGCTCTAGCCAAATCTTATAGAAATCGCCAAAATACAGCTGCTCACTCTGCAACTTTTGAGTGGCAAAATAGATTGGGTTTAAAGCTTCGACTAGCTCATTAACTTTAGCCCAATCTGCTTCAGTCAATTGAAGAGACTCACTAACGCTATTTTCAGAGAATTTCTTAAACAAAAAAAGGCGTTGAAGCATCTCAAAGGTTGAGTTCCACCTTGTAGGAACGTCAATAAAGGGCTGAGGTAAGCCTTCATTAGAAATTAGAAGCCTGAAAAATATTTCAAATTTTGGGGGCGTTCACATAGAAAACTTATAAATTTAATAATATACCTGTAGGTAGGTGTCCTCAATGCCTTCGCTAGCTTGCGAGCTTTATCGATTAAAGGACCACTTGGATCATTTTTAAAGAAATCTTTAACCGCGAGTTGAAGTGTATGAGCAGCACATTTCACGGACGCAATAGAGTAAATGTTGACTTGATGCACCAATTCATATTCAACATTATCGCAGCTATCATCAGCTTCTTCGTTCATGAGCTCAATAGACTTTATAATGTTTCGACCATTGTCCGACGTAACGGAATATATTTGGTTTTTCATCAAACTGAACTCTTGCAAAATATTTTCAATCTCAGCACTGAGATTGGCGCCGGTATGCTTCTTGTTCAGCTCGATTATTCCAAGTGTTACTATCTTAATCGCCTCTTTTTCGTAGAACTGAGCATTCACTCCCAAGATGCCTCTACTATGCCTTGATGCGATGTCAAGCTTGAGGGAAATTAGTCTCCGCTTCATTGCATTTATAATGGATGCTTTGACAATTTCAAATTTTTCCAGGGACCGCAAATAAGAGTTATGAGAAACTGGATAAACTTTTATTTTTAATTATTATTTAAAAATTATAGAATAAAAGTTATTTTTAAATTTTTACTATAAAAATTAAAAATAAAAGTTATTTTTCAATTTTTATAATAAAAATTGAAAATAAAAATTATTTTTCAATTTTTATTTTAGCAATTGAAAATAAAAGTTATTTTTCAATTTTTATCATAAAAATTGAAAATAAAAATTATTTTTCAATTTTTATTATAAAAATTGAAAATAAGAGTTATTCTTCAATTTTTATTATAAAAGTTGAAAAATAAAAATTGACTGTAAATGTTTTTTGAATTGGAAGGTGTATTTCGTTCACAAGGGGGTGGTGAAGGGTGTTAGGGTAACGTCGCTCCGACTCTCCTTGGCTATGACCTTGTTTATACATGTCACTATTGGAAATACGCTTTCCAATTCAAAAAACATTTATAGTCAATTTTTATTTTTCAACTTTTATAATAAAAATTGAAGAATAACTTTTATTTTCAATTTTTATAATAAAAATTGAAAAATATTTTTTAATTTCAATTTTTATGATAAAAATTTAAAAATAACTTTTATTTTCAATTGCTAAAATAAAAATTGAAAATAAGAGTTAAATTATAATTTTTAAGTAAAAATTGAAATTTAATTATTATTTTATAATTTTTTTATTTATATCGAAAAATAAGAGTTTTCATTTAATTTTTTTGATAAAAATCAACAAATAACTTTTATTTAATAATTTATATTTTAAAAATTATAATCGTTACGGTCCCTGAATTTTTCCGCCACGTGCTCCATTATATTTCGGGACGTTATGGACTCATTTCTAATCCAGAAAAAATGTGGCTTGTCAGCTTCTTGAATGCCTCAGAGTCCAGCACAGCAAACGGCATTTTTTCTATTGTCACTAGCTGAACGCAAGCATCCTTGACTTTATTTGTGGCGAAGGTAACCGAAATTTTTTTCTTTTTTTCACTGAGCTCACTGTTTTCCTGCTCCCTAATTTCACTCTCGTACAGCTTTTTATGCATATCGAGCATGTGGCGTTTCAAATTGGTTATATAATTGCCCTTGAGAGCACGCTGGCATATCTTGCAGATATTTGTATTGTTCTCCAATTCAAAAATGAAGAATTTTCGAAGAATGTTATCACGCTTTCGGCCCATTATTAGAAATTCACTCAATACGAAAAGTAACGAATGTTATTTACTAAGCTAAAACTTAACAATGAAAAAATAATTTCAGCTGGGAATTAACCGTTACACTGTGTTTTAGACCTGTCGATGAGCTCTCAACACCGATTACTGAACAACACTCTCAGGCCATGTTCGGCATAGGCAAACCTTGCCTCAAACGTTATTTTCAGTGGTAACCCTGATAACTAGTATATTTTTGTATTTTTATTAATTCTAGTATTTTAAGTATCAATTGGTATTTGGCTTGCCAATAATTATAACATATATTACTGCAACAGAATATTGAAAAAAAAAATGTAATAGAAAATAATTAGATCCTTCCAATTCGTCCTTGAAGGACATTTGATATATCATATGAAAGATTTCGAATCATAGATCAAGAATTAATTTAAATTTTTGTTATACACCAATTGGTGCAAAAGATATTCAACTTAACTTTTATTTTTTGACTTTTATAATAAAAGTTACGGAATAACTCTTATTTGTAACTTTTAAAATAAAAATCAAAAATAACTCTTAACTTTTATTTTTATTGAAAAAATCAGAAATAAGAGTTATTTCACAACTTTTATTAAAAAAATGAATTTTAACGATTATTTTTTACTTTTTAAATATAAATTAAAAGTAAGAGTTATTTCGTAACTTTAAAATAAAAATCTAAAAATAATTGTTATTTTGCAATTTTTATTTTAAAAGTTATAAAAGTTGCGGTCCCTGCTTACAACACTGTTTAACGACAGCAGGCAGCTTTTTTTTTGACCTTTCAAAACATCGATTCGTTCAGTGTTTCGACTAGTCGAAATCATTTTGAGCAGCAATGAAGCCAAGTAAGCAACAAAATAAGAGCCGCATTGAGCTCTTTGACAATGAAGAGCGAATTAAGTTAATAGAAGAGGTGCAACAGAGACCGATCCTGTGGGATCTAAACGATAAGAAGCACTTCGATGCCATTTTTATAAAAAGTGCCTGGGAGAGCGTGGCAGAGGCATTGAAGAAACCTGGTAAGTTTTCTTGGATTGCCAAATTTATTAAAAGTTGTTTAATTGAATATGTTGATTTCAGTACAACATTGCAAAACTGCTTGGAGGTCGCTTCGCGACAGCTACAAATACCATATAAAGGCGTCGGACAGAAAGCGCAAAAAAAGCGGTAGTGCCGGTAGTGACACCATATAATGGCATTTGGCACCTTATATGGCTTTTTTACCAGACCTCTCGACGCAAAGGCGGTAAGTAAAATCAAAAGTATAATACTATTATCTTATTTTATTATTGTGTTGGACGTATTCTTGCAGCACGTATTGCAGCGGATTAGACAACAGCGCGTCTTCAAGCCAAGGCTGGAAATCTAATGAAACTGATTGGGAGCCGCTTGCAGATTCGAACTCATCGTTCTGCAGTCTTGACACTAGTCAAGCGAATGCCGCGGAAGAGGATGTCGAGCAAAACAACACATCGTGCGACAACACGTCTTCGTACTCGTATGTAAGTTCAAATACGAATATGATAAATATACTACATATTCAAAACAATAATATAACATTTATAGCAGGAAAATCCCAGCAAAAGAGCAAAGCTCGACACCGTACAAGCGTCGAAGGAGGTGATTGGCAAGCTGGAGAAGATAATAGACAAGCAGGTAAACATGCTTTCTGGCTCCAGTTCTGGCGTAATTTCCGCCGCTGTGTACTGGAGCGACATAATAAAAGGGTTCCAGCCGGAGAAGGCACAGAGAGCTACACATGCACTAACAAAACTGCTTTGGGAATTCGAGAAAGAGCCCGATCGTTGAAGAAGTAGATGATGACGGTATGACCGCAACTGAAGCTACTTTTATATAAATAAATAAAAAGGAACACAAAAATTCAATTTTAATTGGTTTTTATTTCATTGTATTTATTTTAAAATCCAGCCGCTTCGTCCTGCCAATAAACAGAACCGTCTGGGGAGTTTACAAACTCTTTTAGGTAATTCCTAATATATTTCGGGTAGTCGTTGTGGCGTCCACGGAACGACGGAAGCTCTGCAAGAGTTGTGTGGGTAAGAGTTTCCACACTCTTCATAATGTAATCCCGAGGAGTCGTTCGCAATAGAAAATTGTGCAAATAACAGCAAGCCGCAACAATTTTCTGCGCACACTCCGGTCTGCATAATAAAGTGCGTTGTACGGCAATACACTTAACGCAGAGTATTTCAAATGCATTCTCGATGCAACGCCGTGCTCGACTCAATCGGTAGTTAAAAATGCGCTCGTCTTTCGTTAGGGTTCCGCCTCCAAATGGCTTCATTACTCGGGTATCTAATGGAAACGCATCATCCCCTACCATGAAATATGGAGTTGGAACGCCGTTTATCATTGAGTTTTCTGGAAACTCCAGATCTCCAGACATCAATGCCTTTCCCAGCTTGCTGTGCGAAAAGGCATTCATATCGCCCTCGCTACCATAAGCACCAACATCGATGAAAGTAAAGCGATATGATGCATCGCACACCGCCATCAGCACAATCGAATGGAGGCCCTAATATTGTATACAAAAGGTTATTAAAGGTAGTGATATAAAATAAAAAACAGTTTAACTTACTTTGTAATTATAAAAAGCACTGCCACTATTAGGAGGCTTTTTTATTGGTACATGCTTGCCATCTATGGCACCAATACAGTTTGGAAAGTTCAACATATTTGGCTTGTCCCACCTCGGAAATTCTCCGCACAGCGCAGAGCAAATACTATCGCAAACTAAGTTTATGGTCCTTTCCAAATGTTGCTTGCTGATCCGGTAAGATGACGCAACGTGACGTTGCAAGCCTCCCGACGCAAGCAATCTTATAAAATGAGACACAAATCTAATATTTGATATAAAAATTATAATATTGTACTCACTCGATAACAATGGCTAACTTAGCTTTAAGTGGAATCGCATCTGGGCGAAGATTCCTTTTCGGCACCAAATATGGCTCCACCAAACTAAACAAATATTCAAAGCTGGTTTCGCTCATATGAAAATTTTCAATGAATGCCCTTGGAGTTTTGGTCAAATTTTCAAACTACAAAATAAACGAGAGATATTGAAATGCATTGTCCATGTATTTATTTATATATTAATACTTACTGCGTTAGTATATCGCCCCTTGATTTTTCTTTCTTTTAAATATGGGTTCACCCAATATTGGGACCGTTTGCGTTGTTGCACTTCTTCCGCTTCTTCCGCCTCTTTTATTACATGACCGTTTTGTACATTTTCGTTCATCTATTATATGCAATTTGATTTAATTGATTTATTTTGTTGTTTACTTATTTTATGTGCACAGCTGACGCAACACTGTGACCACTCAACTTTTCAGAGATTTTTGATGAAATGCTGTCACACTGAAGTTTGGAAGCCAGACATCAAAATATTAAACATTTTGAGCGCCCAAAATATTTTCAACAACTGGATATTATGCTTTAAGCGTAGTACGCTCTAGCTGAAAACATTTTTGGCGCTCAGAATGTTCGATGTTTTGAAGTCAGGCCTTACAAACTTCAGTGTGACAGCACAATACCAAAAATCACTAAAAAGTTGAGAGATTCTTGGTGTTTTGCTGCTGCGGCCACACTATTGCGTCAGCTGTGCACAACAATCAAATACATAAAAAACAAACAACAAACATTTCAAATACATAACATTGATGACAACAAACAAAGGAAAATTGATCAAATTGATGGGAGAGGGCAGTAGCAGCGACTAATACCCTAATTATTAAATTAAATATTATTATTTATAAAAATCCCATCCAAATGTATTTTGTCGGTTAAATTCCACAATATTGGCCTCTGTTACATCTCTTTTATCAGTATAGTTCGCTCTTTGTGTTCAAAGAGCTCAATTCGGCTTTTATTTTGCTGCTTGTTGGTCGCCATTTCTGTTCAAAAAGATTTCGACTGTCTACCAAACAGTGTTGTAAAACCCCCGAAAATTTTCTGAGCTGCCCATATTTAGGTACAGCGTACATAGGTTTAGAAATGGCATTGCAAACATATTTTCGGCTAGAGCGTACTATGCTTAAGGCCTGTCTCCAGCACCGCGAAATTTTTATGCTAGGAATTTGCCATTTATTTCGTGTGTGTGGAACATAAATGAGACAGTGTGCCCATGTACATAAAACGAGTGACGATGTAGCCAAAACGTACATGGTCACTCTCGAATCAGCAGTGATTTGTAAACAGCGCCAAATTTGAAAGTTCAACTTATTAAAAAAAATGGAAAAAATTAACTCAGACAATGAAGTAATTGTGTTGGTGGCGGCATATATTGTTGCAAAAACAGTTTCATCTCACTTTTTGGTTTTGCGCACAGTTTTTTCTCCATTTTTTCAATCGACACTCGCGAAATAATTGTCGACGATATATTCCTGAGCTGTGCATCAGCTGTTCTCTCAGTCCACACAAGCTGTCGATAGGCCTATTATCGATATTTATTTGTGGATTTCGTTCAAGTTGCTGGATACTCAAGCAACGAAATCGAAAACGAAAAGTTTCTGCCTCAGTTTTTTTTATATGAAGTTTGGCCGAAATTTTTATTTTCCGCGGTGGTGGATACCATGCTTTAAGCTTAAAATTTTGAATGAGGACTTGTTCCCGCTCAAAAATCTAGAAACGTTTGTTCTACGACTTTTTGGAAAAATCGCTATTTTAGCGGGAAATCGCTAAAAACCGCTATTGAAACCCCCATAGCAACCAACCGATAGAAGCTACAGATACGATCTATATATCGTTGAAGGGCTCTTAGGCATACCTACAAAGTTTTTTTTTAAGTAATAAGGTAAACAGCTACAGGTGAAATAAGGTAGTTTTTTCCACATTTTGGCGATTTAAGAAAAATCTACACATCAAATCACTTAAAAATATGTTATATGTTATAGGCAATTTGATTCCGCGTTTTTGACATATAACTCATATCTATCAAAATTCGTTTGGACAAGATATTACCTATTTACTGAATATACCTTTTACCTTTACACTACTGCATGTACATATGCAGTATGTACACTGCTTGCAGCGTAATGCGGAAATTACCTGCAGCAGCAAAGTGTCATAGCAGCCAGAGTTTAAGAGTGCTGATAGCTTTTGCGCTGGGCATGTGTGTTTGTAAAGGGGACCAGTGTTGCCAGACAGTTTGTTTTAGCTTGTACAAACAATAAACAAAGTTGACAACGCAATACTGTTAAAAAATATTGCAATTTCAAAATTTCTGATGTCTTATTTCTGATATCCCATAAAAAAACCTCTACGAGGTAAAAGTCTAGTGACGAAAACATTTTCATGCCCCAAAATATCTGATATCCAATTTTGTGACGAATAATCTTAAGTTTTACATATAAATTATTGGCTGTTGGGCAGTGCCTCCATTAACCGACCAAGCTTCTGTAACCTGTTACATAGTTACGTAGGCTTAAGGTTATGCCACAGGGATTAAGAGGGTTATAGGACGTATTGCCCATAGAATATTGCAGCTATTGGCTGTTGGGCAGTGCCCCTAATATCCGACCAAGCTTCTGTAACCTGTTACATAGTTACGTAGGCTTAAGGTTATGCCACAGGGATTAAGAGGGTTATTGGACGTATTGCCCATAGAATATTGCAGCTATTGGCTGTTGGGCAGTGCCCCCAATATCCGACAAAGCTTCTGTAACCTGTTATATAGTTACGTAGGCTTAAGGTTATGCCACAGGCATTAAGAGGGTTATTGAGGTCTCAAACTTAGTAATTATTTCTGTATTTAATACTTGTGTGTTATATTAGTAATTAATATGTTTTCCTTTGGCAATTAAAAGTTTATTAATGCGATTAGGCATAGAGTCCGCTAGATTTTCTAGAGTTGCGTTGCTAATGAGATCCCACCAAAACATCTCTTAATTGTTTGCCAGAGTCAAATTGTCGTCCATTCTTATAAACTATTGCTGAAATAATTCCCCAGAGATCCTCAATCGGGTTTAAGTCCGGACTTATCGCTGGCCAATCTAAAACTGGTATATTCTTGGATGAAAGAAATGCTTTTGTGGCACGTGAGGTGTGGATTGGAGCGTTGTCCTGCTGAAAAGTCCAATTATCGGCATATAGCTCTGTGGCAAAGTCAATTAATTCTTTTTCCAGTAACTGGGTATACATCTCGGAATTCGTATTTGTTGGAATAAAACAAATGCGAGACTTTCCAGCATGTCCAAAAGCAGCCCAAACCATCAGTGATCCGCCACCAAAGTTCCTTTTGTGTCGTGCTTCTCGGGGATGTCTAAAATCGCGCCAATACCATCAGGGCCATCTAAATTCCACTTTTTCTCATCCGAAAATATAACGTTGCGGAATTCTTCGGTCCAAAATTTATATTTTTCGGCAAATGCCAAACGGGCGGATATGTGACGTGGTAGTAGCATTGGTAAAGGCACTCGGGAACTATGCTTAACAGTCTTATTTTCAACCAAAAGCTGATGAACCCGTCTCCTGAACACTTTGAGCTTCAAATGTCGCCTGATCTCGTTACAAGACATTTGCTTGTTAACAGCAAGACGCTTAATCTCGCGCTTACACCTCTCGTCGACGGTACTATTTCTGCCACTGCGCTCGGCTTTCCCATAAAATTCCCTATTCTTTAAAAAATTTGCAACCGTATTTGGATGTCTCGAAACTCTGGAAGCTATTTGAGAAATTTTGGCGCCACTTTCTTTCAAACCGATTATAAGCCCGCGCTCTTCGGCTGACAAGTGCGTTCCACGAGGCATACTGAGAAAAATACTTCATTTTTTATAGTGCTTCATTTGATCACTTGATTACTTACATTTTGCTCTTGTGTAATAAACAGATTTTCTTCAAAATACAGTTGATTAACACCAATTCACTCAATTCAAAGATCTCGCTGATTAATAATTGCGCACAATCTGCTGGTTTCACATATTCTTATTTCCTAAGAAAAACAAATCGCAGCACACAAATTTGGGATAACGGTGCTAAGAATAATGAGGAAAGAAGAATTTTGCATATGCATTGTAAAAACAGATAACAGCTGCAGAGAATTGCATACCAATAATAGATTGACGATTAAAATAAGAAATAATAGAAGTACCAACAAATATCCACATATACTTATTTCCCTGAGGTAGATGTGATCGTATAGCTCGTAAAGGTGGCGGAGTGCTGTTGGCCGTGGATTCTAATCTGCCCTCAAAACCTATTTCAACTACATTAAATTCTGATATTGAGTTTATTTGTGTGAAAGTTTCTTTTAATAAATTTTCCGTTTATTTTTCGTGTTCTTACATTCCACCTCTTTCCGATATGGCTGTATACGATAATCACCTGATTGCTATTAAATTTATATCTTCTTTACTTTCCGATACTGACATTTTTGTATTAGGTGATTTCAATCTCTCTGATGTTCGATGGGTTACCTCAAATGACTCGCATTCACTTCTTCCGGATAACTCTCATGAATTTATTGACGGTCTTTCTGAGCTTTCTTTGGTGCAAATCAATCCTGTATGCAATTCTATCAACAGGGCACTTGACCTGTTATTCGTATTGGACTCCACCAATAGCATCGTATCTAGGATTGATCCATTGGTTATGCCTGAAGACCCGTACCACCCTATTTTAAACGCACGTATTAATTTACCTCTGTGGCCTGTTGTGCTATCATCTCAGTCCACTGAGCGAGTTCGGTGTTTTAGTAAAACTGATTTTAGTAAGTTAAACAGTTTAATTTCCCGTTTTGATTGGTCTCAACTAGAGATGGGCATGGGCCTCCTTTTTGAGGCACGGCACGGCCCAAGCACGGCTGGTAAAAACTGAGGCCCAACACGGCCCAACACGGGATTTTTTTAAATAGGCACGGCACGGCACGGGCACGGCACGGCCCATGCCCATCTCCATTTTTGTCACTTCGTGGCGTCACTTTTTTATTATAATGGCATCAATCGTGCTATCGATGTTGTAAGTGTTCGCAAATTGTGTGATACATCGATGAATCCTACAGCTCAAGCTGACAAACAAGCTATAAAACAACGCCAACTTATCGATACTACCATATTTAAATTCAAAATCTGTACCGTGCCTACCGTGCCTACCGTGCCTACCGACTTTGGCACGGTAAAACACGGCAATTTTTAATAAGGGGCCCAACACGGCCCAACACGGGATTTTTTTAAATAGGCACGGCACGGCACGGACACGGCACGGCCCATGCCCATCTCTAGTCTCAACTATACACATGTTCTGACTTGGATAATGCCATTAAGCTTTTCTATAATACTCTAAATTCTTTTTTTGAAATCTGTGTTCCGCTTGTAACACCCATCAGATCCAATAGACCTCCCTGGTTCTCTAGAGAATTATCACATTTAAAAAATTTGAAATCCAAGCAATTTAAAAAATACAAAAAATCGGGAAATCCTTAGGATTTCTCTCGATATTTATTTACCTGCTCTAATTTTCTAGTAGTCAACTCACAGTGCTATAATAATTACTTGCAACGTTGTAAGCTTGAATTCTCTAAAGATCCGAAACAATTCTACAAATTCGTAAACTCCAAACGTAAAGCCGCATCATTACCATCTTCTGTTGTCTTCAACGGTATTCAAGCTTGTGAGGAACAATATGTGTTCCCCACAACAATTGTAGGCAACTACGCCCATGGACAATTTGCAACGGGTGAACACAGTTAACGCAGATCAACCGTTAGCTTGACGAGTAGCAAACGAGCGTCGTTGAGTGAGCAGTGAGCGCATGTGCCGTTAATCCTACGGTTCGAGCCTATAAAAGTGCATGCAATCGCTGACTCAAGAGCTCAGTCGAGTTTGAGTATCGCGCCAGCACACGTTGTTAACATTACCCGGTCATCAGTCCTTGCTCTGGCAGGACATTCGGCAATCCTTGCTGCCGCAGGATCCACTCATCAGTCCTTGCTCTGGCAGGACATTCAGCAATCCTTGCTGCCGCAGGATCCACTCATCAGTCCTTGCTCTGGAAGGACATTCAGCAATCCTTGCTGCCGCAGGATCCACTCTTCAGTCCTTGCTCTGGCAGGACATTCAGCAATCCTTGCTGCCGCAGGATCCACTCATCAGTCCTTGCTCTGGCAGGACATTCGGCAATCCTTGCTGCCGCAGGATCCACTCTTCAGTCCTTGCTCTGGCAGGACATTCAGCAATCCTTGCTGCCGCAGGATCCAGTCATCAGTCCTTGCTTTAGCAGGACATCCAGCGATCCTTGCTGTCGCAGGATCGAACCAGCAGTCCTTGCTTTCGCAGGACAACCAGCGATCCTTGCTGTTGTAGGATCAGAACCATTAGTCCTTGCTGTCGCAGGACAATCAAAAACCCTTGTTGATCAGGGCCAGTCATCAATCCTAGCTGCCGCTGGATCTGTTCATCAAAGATCGGGAGACGAGAGAAGCCGTGGAAGCCCAGAGAAGGATCCCGAAGGACGACGTCAAGGACGACCAAGGACGAGCAACACAGAAAACCAGAAACAACCCAGCTTATCCTTATATTTAGACTAAAAGTTCAAAGAGTCGGCCAGGAGTCGCATAATAAATCCATTAAAACGAAATCTATCTGAGTTCTTATTTATTCGCAAAGGACTGCAACTATAAATTCGTTGCACGAACCTGACATCGCCGACCGAGTTAGCCCGGCCTAAAGGATCGTTACAACTGGCGCCCAACGTGGGGCTTTGCGAATAAATATAACATAGAATTTCAACCTCAAGAGGGAGGAGCTGCTACAATATGGTAGCGAATTTAAAATCGAGCTCACAGGCACAGTAGATGCCATGCGAAAGGAGTTCGGCGAGTGGGTCGAAGCCAACGAAGGACACGCTCCCCACGGCGAACGATTAGACACATCAGAATTCTCCATTCAGGACACCCGTCATTCAGATAGAGAACTTAGACGTTAATAGGACGGCGGCGTCCCTAGCAAAAATGGATTTTGCTTCAACAAGTGAGGAGGCACGTCGACTAGAAGACCAGAAGCGGGAGGAACGGAGAGGTCCCTGGGGAACTTCATCGACCTTCCCACAAAATCAGACGAACACAGAACAGAGGACCAACCTAGACAGGAATCCAGTTCGGGATTATGCATCGGTCGCGAAACAAGTCCGAGAGTGGAGCTTTAAGTTCGACGGAAACTCAAAGCCGCTGGAATTTCTGGAGCAGGTGGAATGGTCTGCGGAAACATACGGACTAGACCTGGATCTTGTCCCAAGAGCGATGCCAGAGCTACTAAAAGGCACAGCTCTGAAGTGGTACATCGCCAACAATGAGCACTGGAGGACCTGGACATCGTTCGTAACCAGCTTCCAGGAGTTTTTCCTACCACGGGACTACTTCTCAAAGCTGCTGGAGGATGTCACTCGACGGAAACAGGGCATCGAAGAACCCTTCAAGAAGTATGTACATGGTAGAGGAGCGCGAACGGCAACAAATCTACAACTGCAGTCTCCCCGATTTCCGAGCGTTTGCACGTCCGCATCAGAATGGCAGTCTGATCGAGTTGATGCAGTTGGAAGAGGAGTTTAAGGAACTGGAGCGTGACAGAGAGAGACTCCGGCAACACACTCGGCAAAACCGGTCTCGACTAATGGCAATCGAAGACGCCAGACCACGAGAAAGCAACGCTTCATGCACCCGATGTGCCGAAAATACCAGGACACAGCCACAGCCAACTCCGAGGGCATTCTCAGGACCCCCGACACACGTGCCAAACCCAACACAGGCGTGCAGGAGATGTGGGCGTGAGGGTCACTGGGCGAGGGAATGCCAAAACGAGAGCCTGATATTTTGTTGGATGTGTGGGCGGATTGGAGTTCGCACAGTACAATGTTGCCGAGCGGGAAACGACCGTCGGCGTCCAGCTCCTAGGAGCGAGCGGATGCCGATAGAAACAGCTCCACAAAACTAGTCGGCGCTTTGAGGGACGAGGGCCACCGCCTGTCAGCTACAGTTCAAATCGGCAACAGTTCCTACTCCGCTACAATCGACACTGGAGCAACGAGCAGTTTTGTTAGCGAGGAATTGGCGGTGACGTTGGTTGAGGAAGGATTTGAACTGGGAGCGACACAAGAGACAGGTACGGTTGGCGGATGGACGGTCCAGCGGAGTGACGGAGCAAGTGGAGGTGCAGATCAGACTTGGAAACAGGCAAGTGGATCTGGCATTACTTGTACTACCGGGAGTCATTGACGAATTGGTGCTGGGATGGGATTTCCTGTCCACCATGGGAACCATTCTCGAGTGTGCCGGTATACAGGTCCGTATTCCGGCTCATCGACGCCGCAACAAAGAACAAGAAGAGAGACTGTCGTTAGTCAATACACTGGAACAAAAAGCACAGGAGCAATTAACACAGGAGCCAGGATCACGGGAACACGAAACACGGCAGCAGGAAAATCAAGAACGAAGAATACAGGAGCAGGCAGCAACAGGAGAACAAAAGAATGCAGAGGAAGAAGAACACACGGATTACGGCGAGACGAGTTGTGAACCCTTACATTCGGATGCGGCTATAGATCAATTCCTGCGACAGGAAATAGCCGCATTTGCGTCCATGACGGGAACATCACCTATTACGGAGCACCGAATCGTGATGCACGACGATCGGCCGATAAAACAACGTTACTTCCCAAAAAACCCGAAAATGCAAGAGGAAATAAATAAACAGGTCGACGAATTGCTGGCGAAAGGATGCATCGAGCCATCAAGCAGCCCACACAGCGCCCCGATCGTCATGGTTAAGAAGAAGACTGGCAAATGGCGATTGTGCGTCGATTTCCGGCAGCTAAATAACCGATCGGTCAAAGATGCATACCCGCTGCTCAGGGTTCATCACATCTTAGACCAACTGCGGGAGGCTCACTACATCACAAGCCTCGATTTAAAAGACGGGTATTGGCAAATACCAATGGAGAAGGCGAGTCGTCCATTGACAGCTTTTACCGTACCCGGCAGAGGATTGTTCCAGTGGAAAGTGATGCCATTTGGGCTCCATTCGGCACCAGCAACATTCCAGAGAGCGCTGGATCGAGTAATCGGACCGGAAATGCTACCACATGCCTTTGCATACTTGGACGACATAATCGTCATTGGAAAGACGTTGGAGGAGCACAAGAACAACGTAAAGAAGTGTTTCGACGACTAAGGGCCGCGAATCTAAGGATTAACGTCGACAAATGTGACTTCTTCACGAAGGAACTGAAGTACCTGGGTCACAAGGTGACGGAGCACGGTATATGCACCGACCCGGAGAAAGTGGCTGCAATTTCCCAACTGAAACCACCGACAAACGTGAAGAAGTTACGGCAATACCTGGGAGTGGCGTCGTGGTACAGGGAGACTCGTCCCCGACTTCGCCAACATGGTTCACCCACTCGGCGGATTGCTAAAGAAAGGAGTCAAATGGGTATGGTCAGAGGAGCATCAGCAAGCGTTCGAAAAGGTGAAAGAAAAACTGACAAAAGCACCAGTCCTGGCGTGCCCCGACTTCAGCAAACAATTCACTCTGCAGACCGATGCAAGCAACTATGGCCTGGGAGCCATTCTTACACAAGGCTCCGGTGGAGAAGAGCGAGTAATCGCGTATGCCAGTAGGACACTTAACGGTGCCGAAAGAAACTACTTTGCAACAGAGAAAGAATGCTTGGCGATCGTCTGGGCGATCCGGAAGTTGAGACCATATCTCGAAGGATACCATTTTGCCGTCATTACAGACCACATGGCCCTAAAATGGCTAAATTCCATCGCAAGATGGGCATTAGAGTTGCAGCAGTACGACTTCGAGGTGGCGTACCGCAAGGCAAAGCTGAATGTGGTAGCAGATGCATTGTCCAGACAACCAATGAGCGAAGACGTGTGTGCACGGGTCAAAGTCCAGGAGCAGACAACATAAGCTGGCAACGCTCAATGTAAATGGATCCATAAGATGCTGGAGAAGATCCATAAGGAACCACGGAAATATCCAGATTACAGGGAGGACGCTGGAAATCTATACAGGCACATTCCGCATCGCGCCGGCCATGAAGACGTGCCAGCTTGGAAACTGTGCGTTCCAAAGGACGAAAGACAGCGAGTGTTACAAGAAAACCACGATACAGCAGCGGCGTGACACACTGGCACACGGAAGCCGATAGCCAGGGTGGCAGCACGCTATTATTGGCCAGGATTACACCGAGACGTTCGGGCATACGTGCAACGTTGCGAGGTTTGCGAGCAATATAAACCTAATCAGCTGCAGGCGGCCGGACAAATGCTCACACAGATCCCGGAGGAGCCCTGGGCTACAGTGTGCGCAGATTTTTTTGGGCCATTACCACGATCAAAGCACGGCAACACGACACTCCTGGTCTTTATCGATCGTTTTTCAAAATGGACTGAGCTGGTGCCCTTACGAAGCGCAACAGCCGCGACACTCCAGAAGGCATTCAGGGAGAGGATTCTGGCAAGATTCGGGGTCCCAAAGGTACTCATTACCGATAACGGAGATCAGTTTACTAGCAAGTCGTTTAAGAGTTTTCTTCAGGATATGGAACGAGCTAACCGAACCGTAAAAGCAATGATAGCCCAATTTGCAGGAGCAAATCAGAGGTGCTGGGACGAGGCTCTTCCAGAAATCACACTGGCCGTCAACACCAGTGTGACTGCATCAACGGGATACTCACCAGCGTTCGTGACTCAGGGCCGAGAGCCTCGGTTGCCACGATCACTTTACGATGAGGTGGCCATCGGCACAGGACAAGCTACACAGGGGCCACGGGCTAATGCCGAAAAGCTCAAAGAAATTTTCGAGATAGTGCGCAGGAGCTTAGAGAAGGCAGCCCAGGACCAGGCTCGGCATTATAACTTGCGAAGGAGGCCATGGAAACCCAGCGTGGTCGACAAAGTCTGGTTGAAGGAGCATCATCTGTCAAACGCGGCGGATGGATTCGCAGCAAAACTGGCACCAAGATTTGGAGGACCTTATCGGATCGTGGACTTCGTGTCGCCCGTAATATGCAAGTTGCAATCACTGGCGGACAACAAGATATAACGGGCACACATTGGAAGCCTGAAGCCACAGGTGACGACGGAGGAACACAGGTCAGACTGAATCATAATTTTTTTTTTTGTTTTTACAAAAAAAGACCCACCCTACTGAAACCACGCCCATGTACAAAACGCCCATATATAGTAAAAAAATCATAATAACAAAAGAATTAAAATAAAAAAAAAATGTTAACTAAAAAAAAACTTTTTAATTCTGGGATTTGAACTCGCTATAAAAAAAAGAAGAAGCACGGGCAGTAATAACAAAAAAAAAATAATTTAAAAAAGATTTTACCAAAAAAAAAAAAAATTCTTATTTCTGGGATTTGAACTTGCTATAAAAAAAAAAGAAATGATTATTTATTGGGAAAAAAAGTCATATAAAATAAAAAAAAAGCAGTGCAAAACAAAAAAAATGTATTAGAAAAACACGCAGAATTTAAAAAAAAAGAAAATAGAATAAAATTTTTTTTTTGATTTTGGGATTTGAACTCGCTGTTAGATTCGATGTACACAGCATAAAGCAGTAGCAAGCAGTTTACCGTAGTAAGCAGTGCAAGCAGTACTAGTAAGCAGTTTATAGTAGCAGTAGTCGGCAACGCCAGCAAGCAGTGCATCACTGTCGGTTAAGCTGTCTTATAGCGGCCGCGAGGGTGGCGCACGGTATGCAGTCGGCCACTGCAAGACCGGGGGCGCGGGCTCGAGTCGGCCAAGCGGCCAAAGATTAATAATTTTTAAATTAATTTTTTAAAAATTCTAGCAATTGTTAATTTTCATTTTTCGCTTTCGGCTTCCAAACTAACTGTTGTTTTCCCTTAAAAACAAAACAATAATAGAGAGGGGAGAGACATACATACAGTGGCGAGCAAAAGTGAGTGCATGTTCACAACACTGACTTTCATGATTCATAAAAACAAAACCATACAAGGGAATCCAAATTTTTTTTTTTCTAAATTTTTATCATTTCATTCTTAACAAATTGGAGTAAGGCAACATTAATAAAAAAGACAAATTCTTAGATTTTGAAAGAAAAAGGAAAAAAGAAAAGGAAAAAAAATTAGCTTACTTTTTCAACTTTTTACCCTAGATTTTTTGGAAAGAAAGTTTTGATGCAAAAAGCCGACAAAATCAATTCTATTAGTGACAGCAAAAACAAATTTTCAAAAATCTCTTCACTAGTATTTTTTTAAATTTTTTGAAAATTGCAAAAAAAAACTTTGGATTCCCTTGTATGGTTTTGTTTTTATGAATCATGAAAGTCAGTGTTGTGAACATGCACTCACTTTTGCTCGCCACTGTATATGCCATATATGTATATTAGGGTGTCCCTTATTTGGTCAAAGTCAATATTTTTAAACGCATACGGGCTAGTTCTGTTCATTAGGTCCTAAAGCACTCAGAAATAAATTTTTACCTCAATCGGAGTATGATAACCCGTGCCGACTTGGATCGGAAAATTTTAAAATTATATGGGACAAAAAAAAAAAAATTTTTTTTTTTTAATTTTTTATTTTTTTATTTTGTTCATTTGGTCCTAAAGAACTCAAAACCAAGTTTTCACCTTAATCGGAGTACGATAACCCATTCAAATTTGCATCGAAACATGAAAAACAGTGTTTTAACACTGATTATGCATTTTTCAATGATTTTTCATGTTTCGATGCAAATTGGAATGGGTTATCGTACTCCGATTAAGGTGAAAACTTGGTTTTGAGTTCTTTAGGACCAAATGAACAAAATAAAAAAATAAAAAATTAAAAAAAAAAAACTTTTTTTTTTTTGTCCCATATAATTTTAAAATTTTCCGATCCAAGTCGGCACGGGTTATCATACTCCGATTGAGGTAAAAATTTATTTCTGAGTGCTTTAAGACCTAATGAACAGAACTAGCCCGTATGCGTTTAAAAATATTGACTTTGACCAAATAAGGGACACCCTAATGTATATGTCTAGACCAAGTCCCGTTTCGTTTCTCTCATTGAAACTTGCAAAGGCCTTCATTAATAAAATGCATTCAAGAGAGAGAGAAAAATGCCTGATAAGTGGGATATGTGCAAGCTAAGAAGCTGGTGGAGCTCTCCCAGCTCAGCGACGAGAGCAAATTGCACATGCGTGTGTACGACATAAACAGCATAACAAGAGCGAAGGGGAAAAAAAAAACTGTGTCTCTCTCGGTTTTGTCCCACACTGTGTCTAGATTATGCAAATATGTAAAAATTTCGGTAAAACCACCGACGTCATACACATATGTTTCGGTACAGTCTCCGCTGTACTAGAACATTCCACAATGCAATTCGGCATGGCAAAATAGCGGCGTCGAATATGTACATGTATGTGTGCCAATTCGAAGCTAACGGAATTGGGCAAAGGGCAAAACCAAGAATAGAGAAGCGCATGCGTGGCGGCCTATAAAAAGGTCAGCCGCCCGCATGCAATTAACAAAGTAATTATCAAACGTCACCAGTGAAGATGAGCCAGCAACAGCAGCAGGGAAAAGTTAACAAGAGGCCAGCCAAGCGGTTGCCTTTCCACCCGCACCGCCGCAGCTCGCGGAAGCTCCCACGACTGGAGCTGGATGCGGACGGGTGTAGCATGGCGATGTCAGACGTGCTGGAGTTGTCGGCGTCCCCCATCCTCGATGGGGCTGTGGAAGCTGGGCTGACGCCGCCACCCACGGTGTCCCCAGGCTCGACGGGAATAGTGTTCCGCTGCCCGGAGCAGCAGCAGAAGCAGCCGGAGCAGCAACAGCAGCAGCCGCAGCAGCAGCAGCCGGAGCAGCAACAGCAGCAGCCGGAGCAGCAGAAGCAGCGGCCGAAGCAGCAGAGGCAGCGGCCGAAGCAGCAGAAGCAGCAGAAAGCAGCAGCCGGTACAGCAGTAGTCAACAGTACCGCTGCCGGCGCAGCCCACGACGCTGCCAACTGCGCAGCCAGCGTTGCCAATGGTGCAGCTGCCAGAGCTGCCAACGGCCCAGCCCAGGGCGCAGCCAGCAGCAGCGCGGCCACTGGCGCAGCCAGCAGCGCGACCACTGACGCAGCCAGCGTTGCCAATGGTGCAGCTGCCAGAGCTGCCAACGGCCCAGCCCAGGGCGCAGCCAGCAGCGGCGCGGCCACTGGCGCAGCCAGCAGCGCGGCAGAGGACGACAGAAGCTGCAAAACTGCTCATACGACCGTTGTCTCCCACTGTTATCGTGGTCCTGGATTCGGACGAGAAGCCGAGTCAGGTGAGCCGGGCAGCGCGGACCTTAAATCCAAGGAGGCGGCGTATACGCGTGGTCTGGAGCGGAGGCGTGCGCTTTAAACTGAAGGCCGGGCAGGGGAAAATCCGGGCGTTCAGGGAGCGCCAATAAAAGAGAAAAAAATGAAAAAAAGGTAAATAAAGAATGAGACAACAATATGTGTTCCCCACAACAATTGTAGGCAACTACGCCCATGGGCAATTTTCAACGAGTGAACACAGTTAACGCAGATCAACCGTTAGCTTGACGAATAGCAAACGAGCGTCGTTGAGTGAGCAGTGAGCGCATGTGCCGTTAATCCTACGGTTCGAGCCTATAAAAGCGCATGCAATCGCTGACTCAGGAGTTCAGTCGAGTTTGAGTATCGCGCTAGTACACGTCGGGTAAACACCATCAAGTCATTAGTCCTTGCTCTCGCAGGACATCCATCAATCCTTGCTGCCGCAGGATCCACTCATCAGTCCTTGCTCTGGCAGGACATTCGGCAATCCTTGCTGCCGCAGGATCCACTCATCAGTCCTTGCTCTGGCAGGACATTCGGCAATCCTTGCTGCCGCAGGATCCACTCATCAGTCCTTGCTCTGGCAGGACATTCAGCAATCCTTGCTGCCGCAGGATCCACTCATCAGTCCTTGCTCTGGCAGGACATTCAGCAATCCTTGCTGCCGCAGGATCCACTCATCAGTCCTTGCTCTGGCAGGACATTCAGCAATCCTTGCTGCCGCAGGATCCACTCATCAGTCCTTGCTCTGGCAGGACATTCGGCAATCCTTGCTGCCGCAGGATCCACTCATCAGTCCTTGCTCTGGCAGGACATCCAGCGATCCTTGCTGTTGTAGGAATCAGAACCATTAGTCCTTGCTGTCGCAGGACAATCAACAACCCTTGTTGATCAGGGCCAGTCATCAATCCTTGCTGCCGCAGGATCTGTTCATCGAAGATCGGGAGACGAGAGAAGCCGTGGAAGCCCAGAGAAGGATCCCGAAGGACGACGTCAAGGACGACCAAGGACGAGCGACGCAGAAAACCAGAAACAACCCAGCTTATCCTTATATTAAGACTAAAGTTTAAAGAGTCGGCCAGGAGTCGCATAATAAACCCATTAAAACGAAATCTATCTGAGTTCTTATTTATTCGCAAAGGACTGCAACTATAAATTCGTTGCACGAACCTGACATCGCCGACCGAG
>JBAMBK010000895.1:0-50479 GCA_037043435.1 Drosophila suboccidentalis
TTTTTCATGGAAATCTTGGATTGTAAATTTATTTTTTCATGAAAATCATGGAAAAATGAACAAAATTGTATATTTATTTTTTTTCATTTTTTTCTTGGAAATCATGGATTGTAAATTTATATTTTTAATTTTTATCATGGAAATCATGTCTGTCTGTCTGTCTGTTATGTATATTTATGTATATTGATGTATATTGATGTATATTGATGTATATTGATGTATATTGATGTATATTGATGTATATTGATGTATATTGATGTATTTTGATGTATATTGATGTATATTGATGTATATTGATGTATATTGATGTATATTGATGTATATTGATGTATATTGATGTATATTGATGTATATTGATGTATATTGATGTATATTGATCATAGCTCGCAAATAACTGTCGACCGTTTCTCGTTGTCTGCAAATAAGTGTCTTTTGCTTACTCTTTACGAAAAGACTCAGCGAGCAACTGTTTTTTCGGTTCTTAAATGAGCTCGCTCGCGCTCGGAACGAAAACGTTTTTTTCTATTTTGTTTTGCTGTCGTTGTTCCAATACCGTTTCGTCGTGTTCAATGAAGCAAACGGTAATTTGCATATGTATTGGTATACATTCACACGCATAGGCATTTGCTTGCCTAAGCGTCTGTTTTGCAGACGAAATTCATTAATTGCGATCGTGAATTGAGTGTGTGAAGTTGTCAAATGTTTGTTGTGCAAAATGGGAAGAGACACAAATAAAAAAGTGCACCAATTCTTTAAATTTAGTTTGGGTGAAAATAAGTCAATTTGTTGTGTTTGCGGTATTAAATTGTCCGGCAATCATTCAACAAACTTATATTATTAAAAATTATATTATTTCTTTTTCACAACAACGCAAATAAATGTGAAGACCGTTTGCGTTGAGTTTTTGGGTCAAACGGTCTTTTGCTGAGTCTCAATGTGCGAGAGTTTTTCGTTTCGCTCTTTACGCACTGCTCATTGAAAGACCGACATACAAAGAGCTCAACGAAAAGAGCTCAACAGAAAACAATAATGAAGACAGCAATAGTCTCTTGCTCAGAGCGAGAGCGAGAGAGTACGAACTTTTTCGGTTGTGCTCGCAACGAGAGCGCAAGAAAAAAAACGGTCGACAGTTATTTGATTGTAAGACAATCAACTTGTCAAAACAATTTAATTTTATATAAAACAAATGAGAAAGAGATAACATCATAATCTCAGAAACAAAAAAAAATATGGCCATACTTAAGCAAAAGCATATTTAGAAATGAACAAGAATATAAAAGCATATTTAGTAAAAAAAAAAAAAAAATATAGATGATTATTCTAAAGAATCAAAATATAGATTAGAAATAGCATATAAAAGAGCTAGAATAATGCTTGAACAGAACAAGCAAAAGAATAAATTAATATATGATAGGAAAGTAAAAAATATAGAATTAAACATAGGAAATAACGTACTATTAAGAAATGAAACAGGGCATAAGCTAGATCCGGTATATATAGGACCATTTAAGGTCATTGGAATAGAACCTAACGATAACATAGTTATAAAGAATAATAAGAATAAAAAACAAACAGTACATAAGGATAGGTTAATATTGTTTAACGAATAGAACAAAAAGAATGGTTGGCCACCATATATATATATAAAAAAAAAAAAAAAAAAAAAAAATGTTTCCACATTAAAATTCACTTATTCATATTTTATATTCATTATATATTACCATATTCAACAAACTTTTCAATTGTAATTTAAAAAAAAAAAAAAAAATTTTTATAAAAAAAAATAAAATAAATACTAATTTTTATCTTTATTAATCAATAACAATAATTCACATCCCAACTTACAAATTTATCTTACATACACTCAGAAAAAAATGAACGAAAAAAATCATGCACAATTTTCTTGATATCTGACCGAATCGTTCTCATTTTTTCGTGCTTAAAGCTTAGTACGCAAGCTAGATAAATTTTACGCGGCGTAAAGTGCTCAATATTTAGCAGTCGACGAGCGTAAGCCCAGTGTTGCCAATGCAACACGGACAAATAACCAAAAGTTGAGTGGTAACTCTACGCGTCAGCGGCGGTTTATTTTAAATTTGAACATGCAGAACTGATTTGGATAAAAGAGGAGAGAATAGTCATTGAAAAATGCAAATTAAAGTTAATAGAGGAGAAATGTGCGATGGCACGCAACCACAGCGCGTGTTGGGTGAACCCATCGCTTTTGAAGTTTTTACGTGGATTCTCTCACTATATTAATGAATAAATGCAGTCTTTGGTTTATGTCTATAAAAACAATTTTAGTTTTCGTTCTTGCTTATAATTAATTAATATTGTCGTCGTTATTGTCAACGTCGCTGTTTTTCGTCGAAGTTCCAGACATTTTTTTGAATTTATGTGAGTGAGCGAGATAGATATACCCAGCGAAACTCTAAACAGTTTGATGTTTCGCTGGGCCTGTCAGCTGTAACAGCTTTCTGTAACAGCTCTGTTATTTTCTTGAGTCTGCGGACACCCGAGCGTAGCTAAATGTCAAGTTCTTCTTCTTCCCCTTACGCCAGCGTTTTTTTTATATGGAGTTTGGGTTTACGCCAGGCCTTTGTTTGAGTTTGCGTACTATGCTTAAAACAGGAACAAGTCGGTATCAAATCGTGCACACAGAAACAAATTAACGAGAAAAGTCAAACATTTTTAATTTTCTTTAAAAGAAAAGCAGGCGACGACTTCAATTTTACATTTGAGTTGATGTCTTTGCTTTTGCTGTGTGTCAAAAGGAAATATTTCTAACGACTGTGAGTATATTTTAAAAATAGTGAAAAGTAAATTTTTATTGGGAAACAAATTTTACAGGAGATGGCGCTACTAAATGAAGTGAAATTGACAGCACTCCCAGAATTCGCCATCTGGCGACAGTCAATCCAATAACTTTATTATTCAGTGCATACTTTCTGGAAGCATGTAGTTATAATCGTTGTAAGCTCTATAGCAATTATTTGTTTATTCAGTTTTCTTTGTTATCATTGATCTCCTGTTGCTTAAGAAATAAATTTATGGTTTTTTTTACTCGGTGGGAGCTAGCCTAAATCGGATGATCGTCGCTGACTAGAAGAGGGGCATGGATATCGACATCCAAAACCACATAAGTAGTTTCAAGCTCCTTTACAACGAAACACGGGGTCCTAGAGCGGAGTGGAACTGTTGACCTGGATTTTTTCCCACACCCTGAAGACTTGAACTCTACCACTTCCAAGCAAGGAAATTACATTAATCTCAAAAATACTGAAGAGACCGGACCAAGGCGGCAGCTTTGAAGACAACACAATATTTATGAGTGATTAATAAAATTTCGGGAACAAGGAACAGTTCATTCGTGAGCGACAACGAGATCGACGACTAGCTAGATGAGCGAACAGAAGACGTCAAGAGGTTAAATTAAGAAAATTAAATATGTATCCAATTTAATCAATAAAATACTAAAACATTAATTTACTGTGTATTATTATTAAAACGGTTAAATTATAAACAATATATTCTATATAAAAAGCCAATCGGGTCCTAAAGTGGAATATATGGGTATAAATTGAGAACGGTCTGTTCTAAATGTGTAACCAATACGGTCCTAAAGTAGTAAACAAATGTTCGCGAACTGAGCACCTACTGTTCGTATAATGTGGTGGATATGTTCCTGAAACGAGCTCAAATGTTCTTGGATTGTGCACATGCTGTTCATAAAATGTTGTGGTCATGTTCTTAAGCCGATCCCTATATGTTCCTGAAACGAACTAAAATGTTCATAAAATGAGCCCAAAAAGCGATTAAATTGTTCCCATTCGTTCAAAAAATAACACCCAAGTGTTCATGAAATTTCATGACCAAGCGTTCATAAAGTAAGAAAAATCGTGCTTACGCTACTTTCATGCACAGTTTGTTTTGATTTGTGCACAGATGTGCTTGTTTTTTTTCTGAGTATACTCGTATACTTATAATTTTTAAATAACTACATATAGAATATTACGTTATTCTTTCAAAAAGGGAGGTGTAGCGTGATCAACACTAATATTCAACATACCCAACTAATGTAAGGGTATATCAAACCAAATATACAACAACCCATTTAGCGACACTTTGTTGCTAAGCATAACACAAGCCAAAGTACATTTGAAATATGATCGTCCACTTATGAGTGGCCTGACCGCGGCGCAGAATATGCAACGTCTGCATATTCGGCCGCATACCATTCCTTTGTCTTGCGTTATGTATATACTCTATCAAGTGTATACATATATGCATACGATCACTACATGCTCCCGCTCTGCCGCTGTACTCAGCGACAGAGACATATCACTGCGGACGGCAGTCCGCGCTAGTGACGAAAGCAGCACGAAGGGTGCGAAGGCGACTAGCATATATACACAGGAAGAATGGAAAATTTGCTATGACTGTCCGATCAGGTCGAGTTATATAACGATCGAAAGGTATTAACTTAACTTACAAATGCGCATACTAAGACTTTTGGAAACTCACCTGATTCGTGAGATAAACAGGTGTAAGTGGGAGGGGAAAAATTTAAATTATTGGAGCTAATGGGGCCGTTGGAGCCTTTATGAATTGTTTTTAAATTTTTTACTATTCTAATAAAAAATACGCGTCGAATGACACCTCGATCATCAAAATCCGATTACTGGTTCAAAAAATAATTAATTTTGAAATTTTTAGGGGCCTTCCGAAAATGAGATGAAAAGTCAGTTTGTCTGTTTGTCTGTTTGTATGAAAGCGTTGAAATATCTTAAATCGGTGAATGAGGACTTTGTTTCGAGGGACAACGATATGTCCCTATTTTTCCGTATTTTTAAGTTAAAAAACACGACCGAATTCGATTTTGCTGTCTTGGTTTATTTGCCGGCTGATTTCTAAGTAGAGTTGAATTGCATCTTGTGCAGATCATCTGTGTGCCAAAATGAGTACAACATTATGCATTAACATTAACATTAACATGCATTAATTACAATATTGTTGCATACGCACAGGTGTTGCATTAATTAGATAGAAATGGACAATTAATATAAATGGCAAGATTAATATAAAACAATAAATACAAATGGCACAGAATTATATGCTCTGCTCCGAACATCCTGCCCCCGTTGGAAAAGGCACGTTTCCAACTGAATTGGAGTCCTCGGGGAGCACGGCTAGCTTGGCCACAGCTCGCTTGAGGATACCCGTCGCTGTGCGGATCATCGCGACTCTGATGACGCCGTCTGCCCCAGGAATCACTTCCTCGATTCGGCCTAGCTGCCATTTTAAAGGCGGCATGTTGTCCTCCTTCAGCAGCACGACGCTTCCCACTTGTAGGTTGCTGGGCGCGGCTCGCCACTTGGCTCGTTCCTGCAGAAGCGACAAGTACTCGGTGCTCCACTTCTTCCAGAAGTTTTGGGACATCTGGCTGACTTGCTGCCACCGGCTGAGGAGGTTGATTTTCAGATGAGTGACGTCCGGCTCAGGAAACTTGGTGAAGCTGGAACCCTTCAAAAAATGCGCAGGCGTGAGTACCTCAAGATCATCTGGACTCTCTGTAAGTGGACAAAGTGGGCGAGAATTGAGCATGGCTGAAATTTCATAAGTTAGAGTCTGCAGTTCGCAAAGGGTCAGAATGGCTGGGCCGACGACTCGGTAGAAATGGTGCTTAGCAGACTTGACAGCCGCTTCCCACAAGCCGCCAAAATGAGGCGATCGAGGAGGGATGAATTTCCATTGGATGTCGTCCGAAAGACAAACTGCGGCTACAGATGAAATGTGGGGATCACTTGAAAATAAGTGTTTGAGCTCTGCAAGCTCGTTTTTTGCCCCAGCGAAGTTGGTTGCGTTATCGGTCCATATGGTGCGTGGCTTGCCCCTTAGGCTGATGAAGCGTCTTAAAGCAGCAATGAACGACGCTGTTGACAAATCGTGAACGACCTCAAGATGCGCTGCCTTCGTGGAGAAACAAACGAACACTGAGATATAGCACTTGTGGGGCGATTTGTCGCGAGCCTCAGCTTTGTAAAAGAATGGGCCGCAGAAGTCAATTCCTGTGGTATAAAATGCCGGATTTGGTTGGATGCGGTCCGCTGGCAATCTTCCCATCACATGCTCGAACATAAAAGGCTTTGCGCGAAAGCACCTTACGCATTTGCTGATGACGCTAGCGACGAACTTCTTCCCTCCAACTGGCCAGTATTTTTGACGCAACGATGCGAGAAGAGCCTGAGATCCTGCGTGCAGATACTTGCGATGATAAAATTGAATTATTGCCTTCGAGACAGCATGATCTTTTGGCAATATTATGGGGTGCATCGCATCGTAGTCCAAGAATGAATTTTGGAGCCTTCCCCCAACACGAAGTAATCCATCCGGTCCAAGCTCGGGCCTGAGCGATAGCAACTTGCTTTTAAGTGGGATCGGCTTGCGGGCACTGAGAGCTTTGCATTCCTCAAAAAAGTGCACTTGCTGGATTCCCTTTATGAGCAGAGATGTTCCTTCGGAGACTTCATGAACGGTGAGAGCGCCTTTTGCCTTTTGGTTATCCTTTTTGCAATTGGATAAAAATCGAAAAACATATGCGAATATACGCTGCAATTTTCCAAATGAGTTGTGATACTTGCAGTCGATGGATATATCCAGCTTTGCGGACCCAACTAGTGCCGTGACACGCAGCTCAGGAAGGCTCCTCAGCACTTCAATAGGTTTAGGCCAATCCGTAATGCCTGCTGCCAGAAAAGGTGGTCCGTGCAGCCATAAAACCGAATCCAAGAGCTCCTTTGGAGTGCAGCCTCGCGAGATTATGTCAGCCGGATTTAGCTCAGTTGGAACGTGACGCCATGCCATGCCTCTGGTCATTTCCTGTATTTGCGCGATTCTGTTGGAGACGAAAATTTTAAAATCTGACGATGCATGACTTATCCAGGATAATACAATGGTCGAATCAGACCAACAGTATACGTCACAAGCAAATGAGACGCTTTCCTTGACGCTAGAGAGCAGCTCAGCAAGTAGTAGCGCTGCAGATAATTCTAGTTTTGGAATGGTCAGCGTTTTCAACGGAGCTATCCTAGATTTTGCACAAAGCAGCTGGGATGATACGGATCCATTTACCTCGGATCTCAGGTAAACGCAAGCTCCATATGCAGATATGCTGGCATCGCAAAAAGCATGCAGTTGATAGGATGCGCTTGGCAGCATAGCAAATGGTGGGAATTTAAAACTCTGAACGATTGCGAATTGAGAGATTAGATCACACCACGCAGAACACAGAGGCTCCTGCAAATCTTCGTCCCAAGTGACACCTGATTTCCAGAGAGCTTGCAGAAATATCTTCGATTTAGTGATTATGGGCGCAATCAATCCGAGTGGATCGTAAAATCTTGCGATGGTTGCCAAAACAGAGCGCTTGCTGAAACGAGTTGCCGTAATGATTTGCGAAAAATTAAATAACAGACAATCCGAACTAGGATTCCACACCAGGCCCAAGGCTTTTGCGAAATCAGTATCATCGTGCAGCTTGAGCAACTTCTCCCTGTCGCATTCTGGCTCTCCCTCCAGAGCAGCTGGATCATTTGAGCACCACTTGCGAATTGGGAAGTGTCCCCGTAGTAGCAGATCCTTTACTTGACGACGAATTTCCTTCACCTCATCGACAGTGTCACCGCCTGACATAAGATCGTCCACGTAAAAGTCTCTGCGAACAATTTTCGCTCCAATTGGAAAATCATTCTCCTCATCGAAAGACAATTGATGCATGGCTCGAATTGCTAAAAAAGCGGCTGGCTTCGTTCCGTAAGTCACTGTGTCGAGCTTGTATGCCTTAAGCTCGTGAGAAGGGTCTTCGCGCCAGAGTATGCACTGCAAGTATTCGTCGGGATGAGACATACGTACACAGCGATACATTTTGCATATGTCTCCGCATAGCGCAATCCTGAAGAATCTAAAGCGAAGCAAAGTGTTGAAGATTTTCGGCTGAATAGTCGGCCCTGCCAGCAACAAATCATTAAGAGAGCGACCAGATGTAGTTTTCGCAGATCCATCGAAGACTACACGAAGCTTGGTGGTGGTGCTGTCGTGCTTGTGCACGCAATGATGAGGCAGAAAGAATTGAGGAACTCCAGGCTGCTTTGACGCAGGAGACATGTGCTTCAAGTCTAGATATTCTTGCAGAAAGGCAGAATACTGATGCTTTAGCACAGGACTTTTTGCCAACTTAGTTTCCAGGCATTTAAAACGACGACGAGCAAGACAGTACGAATCCCCAAGGGCCTCGAAACCATTGTTGGCCAATAACCGAACCGAATATTGACCATTCTCAAGGCGCGTACAGTTCTTTTGAAAAAGATTCTGGCAAAGTGCATCATCATCAGAAATTGTAGAATCAGTGGCGTAGTTGCTCTCAATTTCCCAAAAGCTCCTTACGATTTCGCTAAGCGATGCGTCATTTGCCTCAACCATGGGCTCCTTAACAATCGAGGCAAGCGCTGAATGCTTGACTGACAAGCTTGACAGCCCTCCAGCAACGATCCAACCAAGTTTGGTGCTCTGAAGGATTGGCAAGTTGTCAGCAAGGTGGATCTTCTCCTTGTCGATAAGGTCAAAGAAAAGAGCGGCTCCGATTAAAAGATCGATGCGCTGGGACTTGTAAAACAGTGGATCAGCAAGATGAAGATTTGCAGGAATGTTCCAATTGGAGGAATTAATGTCGAAGTGCGGCTGATAATCGGTGATAGTGTGCGTCACTACAGCTGAGAATGAAGCACGGTAGCTTCCATTCTGTGATTGCGTAACAATGTCGACAGCTCTATCTGAAACCAAAGAAGATTCTCCTATTCCAGATATCGAAATGGATGCTTTGTTTGATCTGAGTTGAAGCATGCTAGACATGCGTGACGTTATAAAGTTCAGCTGCGATGCTGAATCCAATATAGCGCGGCATGGAATAAATGAGCCAGAACGATTTCTTACGAAAACTACTGCCGTTGCGAGCAACACGTAACCGGCAGGCGAGCTATTCGAGATTGCAGGCGGAGGGTGTGATTCAATTTGATATGATGTCGATCGCGAAATAAGAGAAGATGAAGCTTGAGCTTGAGGAGCAGAGCTAGATGATGGAGTTGATGCAGGAGCACTCTGCGTTAAATGAAGCAACGAATGATGCTTCATGTGGCACTCCTTGCAGTGACCCGATTTGCACTGCTGCAGGCTGTGTCCTTTGCGCAAACAGTTTAAACATAAATGCATCCTTTTCGCCTCCTTGTAACGCAAATTAGGACTCAGACTCAAGAAACGATTGCATTTGCTCAAAAAATGATCATTTGCTTCACAAAATACGCAGGATGGCAGATTTGAATTTGTGTTAGCGTTAGCGTTAGCAATTAATACATTTGGTATCGAATTTTTTGAATTTTTGCCCACCTGCTGGCTAGGTGTTTGCTTTACCATAGCACTTTCACGATTTTCCAGCGAGCGGCAACGCTTTTCCAAAAATAGCTTCATCGAATTCCATGATGGCAGCTTGGATGTTGGCAAAATGTCCTCCCATTTGTCCCTGGTCCTTTCGTCCAACTTGCTTTCCACGATGTAAATCAAGAAGCCATCCAAGATTTCCTCAGTTGAGGCTAGCGTGCGAATTGAGTCCAGATGCGAATTCATCTTGTCACTCAGCTCTCGAAGACTCCTGCCAGATCCCATCTCAACACCTTGCAACTCAAATATCGCCCTTACGTGTGCCTGAAAATGAAGAAGCTTGTTGTCGAAACGATTAATGAGGACGTCGATTGCCTTTTTATAATTCGCATCCGATGGTTCTAGTGAACGAATAGCTTCAAGCGCAGAACCAGAAAGATTAGCACGCAAATATTGATATTTTTCAAGGTTACTTAGCTCTGGGTCACTATCGACGACTGTGATAAACATCGCATAGAAATCCGGCCAGTCTGCATATTCACCGCCAAACTGCGGCAACTGCAGATTGGGCAAACGTGATTTTCTAAACGATCCATTTCTAAAAGACTCGCCAGTGAAGTTGTGCCCCATGTTATGCGCCACAGATGTCGAGTTCATTGCATTGCTGGAACTCCTGCGAAGAACGGCCATTTCGCGTTGCAGTTTTGCTTCGAGGTCGAAAAACAAATGATTAAAGTTGCCACGAGTATCCGTCGCTAGCTCATTTAAGTCTAATTTCTCCAGACTTGTTTGTGCAGCGTTAAAATCAGCATTCAAAGTCTCCACGTATTTTATCCGCGACTGAAGATCCGCCTCGTCATAACCGGCGAGCCTATCTTCACTTAAGTAAGAGGCATACGCGGCGGCTTGACGCATCAGGGAACGCGACTTGGCTCTGAAAAAGTCAATTTCACTTGGTGCTTGAGCCGCACCAGTTGCTTGCTCTTGATCTGTATTCATTTTATTTCGTTTTTAATAAAACAGCACAGCACAAAATTCCACTCAATATCCACTCAAACAAGATCAACACAAAAAAAATCACCCTGTATGACCGCGCGCAAAAAGTCACTGTGTCGATGTGTGCACAAGAAAGCAAGCGACAAATAGCGGCTGTCTTCGATTTGCTTTCACTTAACTGTTTGCGAGGGTTGATGCACTTAGCGCGAACCGGCAGATTTTGGCGGACTCGAGTGAGTGTGTGGTGTGAGTATGGGTGTGTGTGTGTGTGTGTGCGAATAAAATTCTATTTGCAATTAATAAGTAGATTTTATTTTGATGTTTGCAGGTACGCGACTGCACCAAAAAAATGTATTTGTATGTGTGCACCGATTTGCACACAAAACAACAACAACGATATAACAATTGTTTAGCGAAATAAACAATTACGGACTCCGTTTCAAAGTTGCAACGATATGCACGACAAGGAACGAGAATCACGTCGGGGTCACCAATGTTTCGAGGGACAACGATATGTCCCTATTTTTCCGTATTTTTAAGTTAAAAAACACGACCGAATTCGATTTTGCTGTCTTGGTTTATTTGCCGGCTGATTTCTAAGTAGAGTTGAATTGCATCTTGTGCAGATCATCTGTGTGCCAAAATGAGTACAACATTATGCATTAACATTAACATTAACATGCATTAATTACAATATTGTTGCATACGCACAGGTGTTGCATTAATTAGATAGAAATGGACAATTAATATAAATGGCAAGATTAATATAAAACAATAAATACAAATGGCACAGAATTATATGCTCTGCTCCGAACAGACTTGTTCCCGATCAAAAATTTAGAAACGTTTGTTCTACGACTTTTTCGAAAAATCGCTAGTTTAGCGGGATATCGCTAAAAACCGCTAAAATTTCTGCTTTGTATCGCAGTGCGCAAACAGTTTCGCGATACTCGTACAGATGTCGACATTAGGGAAACAATAAGGGATCGTAAGCAGCGAGACAAAGAGGATTTTGATTCTTTCTATGATGCCATTGTCCAGCTGATGGACAAGTTAGAACAGCCATTAACTGAAGAAACTGTTGTCGATGTCTTGAGGCGAAATCTTAGGCCAGAAATACGACATGAAATTCTTAATTTACTAATCGATTCAGTTGGCCGTTTGAGAGAGGTGTGTAGAAAGAGAGAAGAGTTTATGAACACGGTTCGAAAAGAGCATGGTTATCAACGAGCAGTGCCTTTCCGGAAGCAAGTGGCCGAAATCCTAGAAGATGCAGAGGATGCTGCGGAATTTTCTGAAGTAGAGGATGAGGCAGAGATAGGAGCAATGGCATTAGTTTGTTGGAATTGTCGCAAAGAGGGGCATCGTTATCAAGATTGTGAGGAAAAGCGCAAGATTTTTTGTTATGGCTGTGGCGCACGAAATATCTATAAGCCCTCCTGCACAAAATGTCAAAAAAACGGCAAGGGGAGCACACTGCCTCGTCAGCCATCGTGTGCGCCACGCCCAAAGCCGACGAACACAGAATAGGTTCAGAATGTTACACTAATAATGCCACAAATTTACCAGCAGTCGTCTCTGAGTTTAAACCTTGGACTCAGAAGCTAAATACTTTAGTTAATAGCAATTTAGTTAGCAGTATAATTATTGATAAGTCCTCTCTGTCTTCACGTCCAATATCCAGGAACACTAAGCGACTTAAATCTTACTGGCGAACAGCGAAAGCCATTAATGCAATTAGATATAAAAAGCAAGATAGTCGGCCGTATGCTGAAGTATTTGTATTTGATAAATTAGTATTAGGATTATTGGATACGGGAGCAGCTATTAGTTGTGTAGGAGGTAGTTTGGCGGAGCAAGTTTTTAGGAGCAGATTGCCTTTCAAAAGAGTATTGGGGAGTGCGAGTATAGCCGATGGAAAGAAACAGGAGATATTAGGTCGGATTAAAGTCCCAGTAAGATACAAATCAACTACTAAGGAGCTTGAACTACATATAATACCTTCGCTGAGTCAAAATTTATACCTTGGTATTGATTTTTGGAAGGCGTTTGCGTTGCTGCCACCTGTTTTTCAAATTTCAGAGTTGTCGTCAAATTCACATGATCTTTCGGCAGGTCAGAAATTTAAACTGCAAGTAGTCATTAATTCCTTTCCATCGTTTGCTATTTCTGGATTAGGGAAAACGACTCTTTTATCGCATAGCATCGACGTGGGTGAAGCAAAGCCAGTAAAACAAAGACACTTTCCTGTATCACCGGCAGTGGAAAAACTGTTGTATGCTGAAGTGGATAGAATGTTGAAGATGGGAGTCATAGAAGAATCGGACAGTGCGTGGTCATCGCCAGTGGTATTGGTTTAGAAACCAGGTAAAGTTCGTCTCTGCCTGGATAGCAGAAAAGTGAACGCTGTAACGCGGAAGGATGCGTATCCATTGCCACAGATCGATGGTATTCTGAGTAGGTTGCCTAAGGCAGTTTATATTTCTAGCTTGGATTTAAAGGATGCGTATTGGCAGATTCCTTTGGATCCTGCTTCTAGAGATAAAACAGCATTTACGATTCCAGGCAAGCCATTATATCAGTATCGCGTAATGCCTTTTGGGCTTACAAATGCTTCTCACACAATGACTCGCTTAATGGACAAAGTAATCCCGGCAGCGCTGAGAAATGAAGTTTTTGTGTATCTCGACGATTTGTTGGTTGTGTCGGATAGTTTTGATTCGCACTTGGAAGTCTTAAGAGTTGTTGCGGGCCATATACGAAAGGCTGGCTTAACTCTAAATATAGAAAAGAGCAAATTTTGCATGCGTTCGGTCAAGTATCTTGGTCATATAATCGGAGGAGGAGTTGTGCGTACGGATCCAGAGAAAATCGCAGCCATGGTGGATTTTCCAATTCCTCGTACTCTGAAAGCTCTTAGGAGTTTTCTGGGCATGACTGGCTGGTATCGAAAATTCATAAACAATTATGCATCAATTTCAGCTCCACTGACAGATTTGTTAAAGCCTAAGCAAAGATTTAAAATGACCCCAGAAGGCCAACAGGCATTTGAGACTCTCAAAACTATGCTCTGTTCTGCTCCTGTGCTTCGTAGTCCAGATTTCACTAAACCATTTTACATCCATTGTGATGCAAGCAAAACAGGAGTTGGAGGCGTATTAGTTCAGAAAACTGAGGATGGAGATGAATATCCCATAGCTTTTGTTTCGAAAAAGTTCTGGCGGATGGCGCCAGTATGGGCCGCCACAGGCATTTTTCGGCTGTGCGTGCGCTTGCCATCAAGATTGTGGCAAGTGTTGTGTTTGGTGGGAGGCCGCTCCACCAGCAGTGGCCCCACTATCAGCAGCCCCACCAGCAGCGGCCCAACCAATAGCGGCTCCACCAGCAGCTGTCCCACCAGCAGCGGCCCCACCTGGATGGGTCCGGATGGATGACATTAGAGCAGCTCAGGCGGCAATCCATCCGGCCCAATGGATTCAGCTGGACGCCGATGGCAATGTGCCACCGGTACAACCACGTCCGGTGGCCCAATGGATTCAGCTGGACGCCGATGGCAATGTGCCACCGGCTCAACCACGCCCATAAGAAGCAAAAAGCAAACTTTAACAAAAAAAATAAATGCAAATTTAGTAGAAAAATGTGTTTTATTTATATGTTTTTATTTTCAGCATTAACAAACAAATATCGTATGTGTGTATGTATGTAGCTATGTTAGCTGGCGTCGTTAGTTCCCGTTTGATTTGAATAATACAGAAATTTCTTTAACCCATTAAGTATTCATTGAAAGTTTAGAATATTTGTAAAAGTCTACTTTTTTCCTTGATTTATGATTTTTTGAAAATTGCTAAAAATTGATATTTTTGCCACTTTTTCCTCTCGTTCATTGAAAATTTTTCTGAGATCATCCCATACAAAAAAACATAAAATCATCCCATAAAAAAAAACAAAAAAAAAATATTTGCAAAAGCAAACATAGCATATATGTAAAAGCTTTTTATAATTCTATAAAAATAAACGAAAACATTTAGCACACATAAATTAAAATTTATTAAATTAAGTATATAAGTATTCAATACTGTTTTGGTTTTTTTCTTTATACTTTCGTCCTTTCACAATTCAGCACAATTCAGTTGCAAGCTTAAATCCATTTGATGCACTTCGATCGCCGATATTGTTGTTGACAGAAACAGCAGTAGAGGCTGTTTCTTCACCTTGATTATGTTGATATTATTGTAGTTGCTCATCGTCGTG
Source organism: Drosophila suboccidentalis (assembly GCA_037043435.1). NCBI lineage: Eukaryota > Metazoa > Arthropoda > Insecta > Diptera > Drosophilidae > Drosophila > Drosophila suboccidentalis. The sequence continues at coordinate 14,677 of JBAMBK010000895.1, forward strand.
TAAATGGCATCGTTTGTTGTTGCTGTTGTCGCCCTGGGCAGCTGTCGATGTTAGCTTAGCGCTTTCAGTCTTTTAAAAAACGTTACTGCTGCTGCTTCTCAATGGTTGGTTCAAATCTTGGTTGCTGCGGCCACATGCGTCATTGCTTGCTGCTGCTGGTGCAACTGCTGCACTTGCGATTGGCCAATTCAGTGCTGACCAAAGCGGAGGCAGCGAGGCTGGCGTTGCTGCTGTGCCGCTACCCCTCCACTCCGTTTGTCGGACAAGCCTTTAATCTGCAGCGATTCAGCCGCTTTGAGCAGCGCGACCAATTGATCCTGTGAGATGTTGACCTCGCCGCGGTACACGTAGATCATTGTAGCATGCAGTTCCCGAAACTTGACGTCCTTGCAGCAATGTCTAAACATTATAATAAAATAAATTACAAATTATTATCTCTTTATAACTTTTAAATATGCGCGAGCTTATTTATTAGGTAATTATATAGTACATGTGTGAGTGTGCGTGTTATAATATTGACCGCTTAATACTGCCGTTGTTGTATCTCAATGTGACCGTCGTAGGCTAACTGGCAAATCCCTAAGTGCAGTGATGTAATATCAGCTGTTGACGAAGGGTTGTCAACGCCGCTTATTACATACACAACACCCCTTAACACCCAGATGCGTCGTAGAATTGAGGGGGCTGACGGTTACGCTCAGACCTACGAAGTTCGCCTGCGGCCGCACTCGTTGGAGGCTGGTCGAGCACAGGAGAAGACGCCGATGATGAGGAACACCCTCGTTGGCTAGTAGGGCATGTACCGTCGCTCCTTCCAATTGGCGCGCATTCATCATTCTCGCCGCAGTCGGCAGAAACATTTTCATTGTTGTTACCAGAGTCAAATGCCGGCAGACGGTTGCGAAGCTGATCGTAGTGTCGTTTAACTATACGGTTGTCCTCTAAGCGAACCGTATACGAAATTGGTCCTGTTTGAGTAGTTACCCATCCTTCAATCCACTTGGGGCCAGTGGAGTAATTTCTGACCCATACTTGGGTACCTGAAATGAAAACATCGTTATGCATGACCTTGCAGGGTTTTCCAATTGATGTCTCTGTAGGTTGGATCTTGTCGAAGTATGTCTTGAGTTCTCTGTTGAGCAGCAATTCAGCGGGAGAACGATTCGTCGTTGCGTGTTTTGTTATGTGCTGATACAATAAGTATCTGGCTAGGCTAACATTTATATCAGCATTGCGGTCGATCTTCTTCAGATAGTTTTTCGTACTTTGTACCATACGCTCAGCTTGGCCGTTGGTAGCCGGGTGAAACGGAGCAGAGCGAATGTGTCGGATCAAGTTGTTTTCCATAAACATTTTGAATTCTTCAGACGTGAAGGCAGTACCGTTGTCTGAGACTAGCTCATCGGGAAGTCCGTGTGTGGCGAATAGCTGACGGAGGAACTTGATCGCACCGTAAGCAGAAGTTGAGTTGACCACGGCGACTTCCAACCATTTAGAGTATGAGTCAACTACCAAGAAGAACGTTTTCCCCTGGAAGGGTCCGGCGAAATCCACATGCAGGCGTGACCAGGGGCGCTTGGCCGATTCCCAATGATGAGTGGGGGTTTTTTGAGGCTCATTCCGTATCTCCTGGCACGCGCAGCAGCTTTTCACCATTGCTTCGATTTCGGCGTCAATGTTGGGCCACCACACATAGCTGCGTGCCAGTGCCTTCATTTTAACAATGCCCGGGTGAGCAGCATGCAGAGCTGTTAGTATTGTACGTCTAGCTTGGGGAGGAATAACGGCTCGTATGCCCCATACTAAGACTCCTTTATTCGCTGATAGTTCCTCTCGACGCATATAGTATGGGTATAGTGTGTCTGCTCTCTCAATTTTCGAATCAGGCCATCCCCTTAACACCCAGCTCAGTACTTTAGAGAGTGTTGAATCCTTTGAAGTGTATGATGCTAACAGCTCCGGGTTGACGACAGGTGTTGCTGCCAACTCAATCATAAGAATCTCTTCAGGTGCTGTGACTTCATCTTCTGTAGATATCGGGCAACGACTTAGGAAATCCGCATTACCCATTTTACTTCCTTTGCGATAAGTAATATTAAAGTTTTAAGCGCTGAGGAATATAGATCTGCGTAGCATTACATTAGAAATCACGTTTGGCATTGGTTTTGACGTTGTAAATATTCCTAAGAGTGGCTGATGATCCGTGATGAGCGTGAAGAAACGCCCATATAAATAGTTATGAAATTTTTTTACTCCTGCAATCAATGCCACTGCTTCCCTGTCGATCTGCGCATAATTTCTTTCTGACTTGGATAATGTGCGAGAGTAAAAAGCAATCGGCCTTTCTGATCCATCCGGGAATTTGTGGCTAAGAACGGCTCCGAGCCCGTAAGGTGATGCATCGCACGCCAGCACCAGTGGCAAACGATCATCGTAGTGTACCAAAAGCTTGTCGGATGTTATGAGTTCTTTCAATGCAGAGAAAGCATCTGCATGCTGCCGCTTCCAAGTCCAAATGGCATTCTTATCTAGCAAACGATGTAATGGTTCGGCCAGCGTTGCTTTATGTGGCAGGAAAGCGTGATAAAAATTAATTAATCCGAGAAAAGCCTGCAGCTGCTTTTTGTCTTTCGGTGTAGGCGCATGTTGAATTGCTGTAATTTTTTCAGTTGATGGCCGAACTCCTAATGCATCGATTTTGAATCCCAAAAATTCTATAGACGGTTTGCCAAACTCGCATTTATCCTTCCGCAATCGTAATCCCGCTGTTTCAAAACGGGTGAGTACCTCGTTCAGCCTCTCAGCAAGCTCGAGTTCCGATTTTCCCATTATTACAATATCGTCGAAGTATGGCAGCACGCCAGAAATACCTCGAACAACGTTTTCAATGCAGCTTTGAAATATTCCTGGGGCAGACGAAATCCCGAATTGCAGTCTATTGACTTTGAAGGTGCCCATGTGTGTTGTAATTGTTTGGAGCATAGCTGAGCGTTCGTCCACGACAAGTTGCTGATAGGCTTGCGCTAAGTCGATTTTAGCAAAAATTGAGCCTCCCTCAATTGACGCCAACAGTGTGTTGATTGCCGGAATCTGATGGCCATGTGGTTTGATAACCTTATTCAGAGTTGACTTATAGTCTCCACAAATACGGACCGAGCCGTCCTTCTTGATAACAGGTACGATTGGGGTTGCCCAGTCTGTATATTCCACGCTTTCCAGAATGCCCTGGTTACAAAGGCGGTTGATTTCTTCTTCTACCAACCCCTTGATCGCAAATGGTATTCGTCGTGGAGGTAGACGAACAGGTGTGGCGGACGCGTCTATACACAATGACACTGGCGGCCCAGTCAGCTGGCCCAGGTTGGTGGAGAACAAATTATTAAATTTACTGAGAACAGATTTAATAGTTGTGTCGCTTGTTATTGAGAATATCCCTTCAATTCGTATTCCAAGTGCGTCGAACCAATTACAACCGAGTAAGTTCGCGCCACCACCAGTGACAATAACGAGCGGTAGATTCTCGATTTTGCGTTGATTATAGAGAATAGATACATCGGCGACTCCTTTTACAGGAATCGGATTCTTCTGGTAGTCGTTCAGATCCAAATCACATTTGGATAGATCTAGCTTTCCTTTAGGCCAGATGTAGCGGTACGTTGACTCTCTCATAATAGTCACAGGCGACCCCGAATCCACTTCAAATATGCAGGATCGATTGTTAATGATGATGGCTATCGATTTCTTTTGATTTACTAGTGGACGTATATGGTTCACATGATGAGCACCTTGACGAGTGTTTGATGATGTTGACGCTGCCGTGCGTGCGTTTGTTGAGCTCGACGTTGTCGCGCTGTCCTTAGACGTATGAGCGCGGCGACAGACGCGCTGTAGATGGCCCTTCAGGCCGCAAGAATGGCAAACACTCTCACGATGCGGGCACTGCTTCCGCATATGATGACCACCGCAGCCTGCACACGCTCGCTCGTCGTTGCGTCGACTACGTTGAGATCGCCGTGACCGGCTCGCTGAGACACCATGTATTGACTCGGAAACCTCCACTTCGCTTCCTTGCCTCATGACAGCTGCACTCGCTGCAGCGGCCTCGCTGGTTATAGCACGTTCTAGAACTCGTTGCAACGTCAACGCTTCCTCGGCTAGAAAAGTTCTTTGTAGGTTTCCATCCTTCATTCCACACACAAAACGGTCTCGCAGCATGCGGTCCAAAGCCGCCCCGAAATTGCAATCCTTTGCCAATGTACGCAGCGCAGCCATGTAATTCCCTGCAGACTCGTCCGTTTGTTGGTCACGCTTATGGAAATGATAGAACGCAGCGATTTCCGACGGACGAGGAGACAAATGATCGGTGAGTACTTTGCAAATTTCCGATAGATTCAAATCACTAACCTTTGCTGGGGAGGCCAATGATGTTAACAGTTCATACAGCGGCGCGCCCGCCAGTGTAAGAAAAGCCGCCTTTTTCCGTTCTTCCTCTTTAACATCATTGGCCAGTAGGAATAAAGTGAAACCACTAAGCAAACAATACATAGAGGCGTCAAACAAGCATTTTTGTGAGTGTCACATCGCTTTGTATAGCGTGCAACCCCAGAGCGTTCGGCAAAAGCCGAACGCTCTTGTCAGTAAGAACACAGAGCGGTGAGACATCAGCAGAGAGAGAGCGCACAGAAACATATGTTCAGTCTTGGATAGGCACCAGAACGATGAGCACGCTCTGTGTCGCTCTCTCTCTCATTATCGTTTCTGTGTGTATGTGTGTATGAACATGCGCACGCTTCTTAGTGTGCGTGAATCAACAGCGCTTTTGCAATGCGGGTTCGATCACTCGATACCCTGTTTTAAGTACAAACATATTTTTTTTATTTTCTTTGCTTTTTATTGTTTTTATTTTTTGCAGCGTATTATTAATCTTTATTAATAATTATTATGTATGTGAATTGTTTCATTATTAATAATGAAAATTATTATAATTATTTAAAAATAATATAAATAATAAGTATAAAAATATAAACAAATAATATAAATATAATATAAATATATAATAAATAAAAAAATTTACAGAACGCCGCTCGAATTTGCTCCCGATTATAATATGCAATATGTACATGTAAATCGGTATCCAGGGAACACCACGGGGAGGCCATTGCAACAGCAATGGGGTCATAAAAGAATGACCTTCGAGTCGACTTGAGATGATTAAATGCTTCTTATTTTTATTTTATGCTTCTATATTTAATCATCTCCATGTTCCCCAAAAAAAAAGACCCTACCTACACATACCTGTCAATTTAATAATTACCCCCAAATTGGCGGACAGACGGACTTGGCTATTTCGACTCTGATGCCTATGGCGCTTTATATTCATTTAAGACTTTAAAATTTCTATTTTCCTTATACTTTTCTGCTGATCAGATGCACCACATAATTTTTCCGTGAGCCATATACTATTTTTTCTAAGCAGGACGAGCAGAAAATAATTCAGTATATGTTTCCGATGCTCACTGCAGCTATGGGTTTCGGAAAACCACTCTTCGTATTTTTTTTCGCTTTTAGTCTGCGAAATGCATTCATTTAAAATCTTTTCTTTTACATTTCGAGCATGGGGGAACTTTTGAAAGAACTTGTGAAACACATTATAATGCAGCTTTATAAGATTAAAAAAATCGTCTTGCGGAGCTTTTAGTTTTAAGCTGTTATTTAAATTTTTAAAATTTTTATTGAATATAAAAAATTCTGACTGCTCAAAGTTTGAAATTTCATCTTTTAATAGATCCTTACATGTTTCACATTTAAATTTTTGTTGCGATTTATAAAGCCCAAATCCTGTGAAATATCGCAGTGCATTTTCATTAGCAATACTCATGGTAGTGGGTGGTGTTTCATCAGCCTCGGATACTTCCATATCATCTTCATGAGTTTTAAAGCTAATATTTAAGTCTTCATGATACACCTGTTCTAGGTCATTCACATCAATTGCCGGTTCTTGCTTTGCTTCTTTAATCATATTAATAAGCATGTCTTCATCTGGCTCGCAATTTCCGGTAGTTGTTTTTAAAGAAATTACTTTCATTGACAACATCTTCGAAATAATTGCATTAAATTCAAATAGCATTGGATTATTATTTGTACCACCTCTACTTCTTATCAAGTAAAACAGGTGTTCGAGGGCATCTTGATTTAACCGTGACAACATCAGAAAATATACACCTGTCCCTTCACTCCAAATATCTTGCGAAAGCATAAGGATTGAATTTATTGATAGAATTATTCCATCCATACAATAAACTCGACTGGGATATTGACATCTTTTCAAGTACTCTTTCGTTTCCATAATGAATCTTTCAATGTCACTTTCTTTTTGAAGAGCTGATTTAAAGGGATTTTTATCGTATAAGCTGCTGCTATTCAAGCAATCAAAGAGCTTGTTAATCTTTTCAATAAATTTGTATGTGGCAAGTGCTTCATCTTCGCAGTCAATAAAAGTTCCATTTTGAATCAATGTTCTTAGTGCAGAAGCAACTGTATTGCTGAACACCTGCGTTGCATATTTAACCTTCATTTTTTCAAATGAATTGGGGTATATGTGCTTTCGAGTTAATTTTGGGCACATTCGGGCTGAAGTGTTGTTCGTGTCAATTTCAAACAATTTAACAACAACTTGCCATGAGACTTTACCATCAGGAGTCTCTATATAATTTCGCATTCAAATATTCCGTAGCGATTTTATTAGGTGGGGGACATCATATATGCCATAAATTTTCTGATCGTCAACAGAAAAATATGGTTCGTCTCTTTTTATCCCAAATTTTACAAATGCTCCTCGATTATTTGGCCCTTGATCGCATACCACTGCTCTTATTAATAGGCCCAAACTTCGTGCGGCTCTTATATTTTTATCAATTAATTCTTTTAATTTAAAAGCAGAGAGTCCAGTGGAAGTAGCAACATAGCTTAAAACAAATTTCCAATTGGCATATAGTCCCCTCACCATGAAGACACATATCTGCTTGCACAAAACATTCGTCTTCTCAATGCCATCGTCCTCAAAGCCTTCCACTTCATCTCGGTGGGAATTATATTGCAGCCCTTTTCGAATTGAAATTTCATCGAAAACTAATACGGCATTTTTACTCTTATCGTCCATTTTCAAAAATATCGCTTTTAAATTATTCATTAGATTATCATTTTAGGCCCGGAACCATGGATTTAACCGGTGCCCATCTTGTCAAAGACGATTTGGATGGGAGATTCAATTCAAGATCATCCCGCATAAAATTATAGGCCTTAGAAGAAAAAAAATGTAATGCTTTGAGCAATCATTTTTTCCTCTTCTTGCCACGATTGCTTGTTTTTCATAAACATCTTGCAAACCGTTTTTGAATTCTTTGAGATACATTTCTTGTCAATGATTCCATAAAGATTACATCTATCTTTTTTTTCTCTTAAATGCTTAAGCTTTTTTGCTCTTTCGTTTCTCAATAATATTTGAAGCTGTCTTATTTTTTTATTGTACATTTTATTCCTTTTTTTTCTTTTTTAAGATCTTCACACATTTCCCAGTATTCATTTCTGTAATATATTTCTTTTTGCTCTCTTGTTAGGCAATTGGGACAAAATTCAGTTGATTTATCTGCATCAACTTTATCAAAAGAGTTGCCAATATTTTGATTTTCATTTATATTAGGGCTTTCTGCAATATCCATGCTCGTATTTTCTGCTGCAGGGTGCTTACGTTTATTTTGGAAAATAGAAATTATATCAACTGTCTCGCTTTCATCGCAAAAAGAAAACACATCGCTGTTTTCGTCTGTTTTAAACATGTTTAAGTGCAAATTAGGCTCATCAAACAAGCACAGAGTCGGAATAGCCCCTGCCTTTAAATATTTAATTTCCCAAATACTTCTGCTGAAAATGTTTGTTGCAAATAAGAGCCTTGTCAATATTAACTGCACTATCCAACTTACATCTTGCAACCCGCAGGCGACGGACAAGCTCATTTCGAGGGAACTTAAAAAGTCTCACAGGAAAGTGCTCTGAGCCATCTCTATAGCTTCGCTGGCACGTATCAATTATGCACTTCAACCCGCTCTTCCTAATGTCCAAACACTTTTCCGTATCCATTTTCACTGTCTTAATCACAATAACTAATCAAAAGCACAATCGTTCACACGCGTTAATTAATTTTAGCAAATTACACTTCCGAGTTGTTGCACGCTTTCAATTAGTACGCATAGAACAATAAAGGCGCGAAAAGCGCGGTTACTGTCAAAAACACAGAAATCAAAACAAAACCAAAAAATTGGCGCGCTTTTAAAACAAAAGAAACCTAATCAAAACAAACCAAATCAAAGCAAACCAAATCAAAACAAAAGAAAAAGTGCGCGCCAAATCAAATCAAAAGAGATGGCACGCGCCAAGCACTTGCATTGGCAACAACATTTCACCTGCATTAATCAATAATAATAAAATATATGCCACAAACAAATGGGTATTAATTTATAAATACTCTGAAAAAAATAAAAATAGCAAAAAGGAAAGAATATAAAAAAAATGTTTTTGTTAAAAACAGGGTATCGGGTGATCGAGCCCGCATTGCAAAAGCGCTGTTTATGTTTACATTCACGCACACTAAGAAGCGTGCGCATGTTCACACACTACAAGAAACGATAATGAGAGAGACAGCGACACAGAGCGTGCTCATCGTTCTGGTGCCTATCCAAGACTGAAAAGTTTTTCGTGTGCGCTCTCTCTCTGCTGATGCTTCTGCCGCTCTGGGTTCTTACTGACAAAGAGCGTTCGGCTTTTGCCGAACGCTCTGGGGTTGCACGCTATACAAAGCGATGTGACACTCACAAAAATGCTTGTTTGACGCCTCTATGTATTGTTTGCTTAGTGCTAGAAGAGAACATGGTAGGAGAAGAAGAAGAAGAAAATATTTCAACAGCAGCAGCAATTCACAGCGCATCAGACAGTAGCGAAAATTACATTCAAATCACAGAGAAACCTTTAAATCATTTTGCGAGACAAATTGAATTTATAAAAGATACCGTAGATCAAGTAGACATTGAAAATTACTTCACTAAAACAAAATTAAAAATCAAATACACAGAAATCACAGATTCAAAGGCAAAAGATCTCCTTTTGAAATATTTTCTAAATCACACAAGTGTAATTTACATCGAAAATGACAAAGACTTTTTAATTTTTCAAAAAGCATATCAAGACATTATAAACCCACACAGTAACTTAAAAATCCTAAAAACCATTATAAAATTAAAAGATATTAAAACCTACCCCGAATTCAAAGAATTAATTATCACTCAACATGTTAAATTGCTACATCCAGGTATAGAAAAAATGATCCGACTTTTCAAAGAAACTCATTATTTCCCAGACTACCACAAATTAATTCAAAATATCATTAATGAATGCGTGACTTGCAATCTTGCAAAGACAGAACACAGACCCACGAATTTAACTTTTGAACTAACCCCAGAAATAAATAACCCTAGAGAGCTTTATGTTATAGATTTCTACGCAATCGATAACGAACAATATTTATCATGCATAGACGTATATTCCAAGTTTGCATCACTTATAAAAACAAATAGTAGAGATTGGTTAGAAGCTAGACGTGCCCTTACTAGAATTTTTAACGACATGGGAAAACCACAAAAAATAAAAGCAGATAAAGACTCAGCATTTATGAGCAATTCCTTAAAATTATGGCTGAACACAGAAGAAATAAAACTTGATATCACTACAAGTAAAACAGGAATAGCGGACGTAGAACGTCTCCATAAAACTATTAATGAAAAAATTCGAATTATTAATACAGATAATAATCGGGAAAACAAAGAGACTAGAATGGAAACGATCCTATACACTTACAACCATAAAACGAAACACAACACAACTGAACAGACACCAGCTTACATATTACTTTACGCAGGCACACCCTTTTACAATACCCAACTGATAAAGGAAAACAAAATAAACAAATTGAACGAAAAAAGGCAAGATTATGAGATTGACACAGAATTTAGACAAGCACCGTTAACACGTTCAAAATCCAAGAATCCGTTTAGAAAAACTGGCAGAATAGAACAACTAGATGACAAACACTATAACGAAAACAACAAAGGACAGAATATTGTCCACTACAAAAGTAAATTCAAAAAGAAAAAAAAATCGAATGACAGTAAATATTTACAGGCAATAGACACTTCCCACTCATCGGACTCACAATAATCTTAATGACGGCATAAAAATGATCAATAACCAAACTAAAGCTATACGGACAGAACAAAAAAAAATTAACCTTTTAATATTTAACATCGAACATTTAACTGAATATATCGAAGACATTGAAATGGGTTCACAACTCACACGACTGGGAATTTTCAACCCTAAGTTACTCAAACATGACCAGCTTGGCAACTTTCATTACAAAAATCTCATGGACACAAAAACCTCTGCCTGGTATAACACAGCCACTAATGAGATATTATTAATGTCTCACATTCCCACTAACACAATTGAAAAATCAACTTTCTTAATCACACCATACCCTGACAATAATGGACAAATTATCAGTGAAAATACTGCAGGCAAATTTTATTTACACAATAATTATGTTATAAACACTCTTACAAAAAATATTATTAAAGACCATTGTATTGTCAATATTATAAAACATGAAACACCAACTTGCACTTTCCAAAAATATCGTAAGCAATATTACATTCAATATATCAAACCAAACATATTAATTACATGGAATCTGACCCGAGAAAAACTTGATCAAAACTGTAATAGCCAAGAAATTTACACTGAAAATAATAAAATTATTAAAGTATTTAATTGTACTGCAGAACTTAAAGAAGTTTCAATATCAAATAGCATTCAACAATACACAAATCACTGCGGACGGCAGTCCGCGCTAGTGACGAAAGCAGCACGAAGGGTGCGAAGGCTACTAGCATATATACACAGGAAGAATGGAAAAATTGCTATGACTGTCCGATCAGGTCGAGTTATATACCGATCGAAAGGTATCAATTTGACTTACAAATGTGCATACCAAGACTTTTGAAAACTCACCTGGTTCGTGAGATAAACAGGTGTAAGTGGGAGGGGAACAATTTTGATGATTGGAGCTAATGGGGCCGTTAGAGCTTTTTTGAATTGTTTTTGAATTTTTTATTATTCTTATTAAAAATACGCGTCGTATGACACCTCGATCATCGAAATCCGATTACTGGCTCAAAAAATAATTAATTTTGAAATTTTCAGTCGCCTTCCCAAAATGAGATGAAAAGTCAGTCTGTTTGTTTGTTTGTTTGTTTGTTTGTATCAAAGCGATGATTTAGCTTAAAAGTTTGAATGAGGACTTGTTCCCGCTCAAAAATCTGGAAACGTTTGTTCAACGACTTTTTCGAAAAATTGCTAGTTTAGCGGGAAATCGCTAAAAACCGCTAAAATTGAAACTGAACGCTGGAGCGATAGAAGCTACAGATGTGATCTATATATCGATGAAAAGGTAGTTCGAAGGGCTTTTAAGCATAGCTGTACACTTTTTTGCTTAAGAGCACAGGTAAATTGCAACAGGTGAAATAAGGTATTTTTCGCCACATTTTGGTGGTTTTTGAGAAAACGCCGCTAACGATTTTTTTTAATTTTCAATATATTTTAGTTTGTAAAATTTCGCGTTTTTTGATATATGACACAAAAAATTTATCGATAGGTTTGGAAGATATAACCTATTAACTGAAGATATACGTTTTACTTTGAATTTTAATAGGGCAGCAGCAACAAAGTGTCATAGCAGCCAGAGTTTAAGGGTGCTGATAGATTTTGCGATTCGTAAAACGAACCCGTGTTGCCATACTGTTTGTTTTTGCTGTACAAACAATAAACAAGGCTGACAAGTTATACTGTCAAAAAATATTGAAGTTTTCAAAATATTATGTCCTATTCAAAAATTTCTGATATCGCATAAATAAAACCTCTTTACGAGGTAAAAGTCTAGTGACGAAAACATTTTCTTGCCCCAAAATTTTTCCAATTTTGTGACGAATAATATTAAGTTTTACACATACATTATTTAAAGAAAAAATTTTGTTGCTTGGCACTGCGCAAAAAAGTAATATTTATTAGGTATGAAGAATTTAGCGCAATCTGCCGAGGGCAAAAAATTTTTTCTTTAAATAATGTATGTGTAAAACTAAATATTATTCGTCACAAAATTGGAAATCAGAAATTTTGGGGCAAGAAAATGTTTTCGTCACTGAGACTTTTACCTCGTAAAGAGTCTAATATTCACTGAACATAATGCAACTAAAATTGAACCAATGTCACACATAGAAATTAAGGAAATGATTTTGTTTAGTAATAAGAACTACACGATTTATAAAAATCTATTAATGTGGGATCTAATGGGCAACGACACACCTGTCGTCCCAAAACACACACCTTAAACACAAAATACACAACTAAGGCAGTCTAAATCATATTCTGTCCGGGAAAATATCTAAATAAAAGCAATTTAAATTCAAAAGTATTCGGATTCTTGTCTACATAGAAACTCAATCCTACATTTTTGGGGGCTCAACCAAACAAAAATATTTCACAGTCAAAGAATATCAGAATTGAGAGTTCTCACGTCGAAAGCTATCTGGTCGAGGATATCAAAGGGATATTTGCTCGAGGATACAAGGAGGAAAATATCTAGTCGAAGGTATCTGGTCGAGGATATCAAGGGATATTTGCTCGAAGATACTTGGTCGAGGATATTAATACGAAGGATATTGAGACGAAGGATATTTAGACGAAGAATATTACGCCAAGGAATATTGAGACTAAAGATATAAGAAGATAGGATATTAAGACGCAGGATATTAGGACAAAATATTTAGACGATTAGCGAAAAGATGTTGAAACTTGCTGACAATCCAAAATTTAAGGACAGGCTAAGAACAGCGTCTAGGATTAATGTGGTTTCGTTACACAAGTTCATTTTTCAAACAGAAGGAGACAGGAACAATAGACGTCGAATACGCGAATTTGAAGGATTCGAATTCGATGAAAGAAGCGACGAGTTTCATGACAAAATGGTTTTCGTAAGAGAAAATTTATCGAATAAAAACCTGGACGATGTCTTACAGTTCTTACACTTGCTACCTAATGGACGCGACCGAACAATGCTGTTGTTTAAAAACTTACAGAAGGGCAATCTGTTAACTGATTTAGAAACAGATGACGATGACGATGATGAGGACGAAGAAGAAAATGAGATCGAGCAAAGGGCCACAGAAGCGAATACACATTCAATGCGTGTCAACAATTGGTCAAACAACACAGTTGATACATCTGACAATAGACCGGAGTCACGTCAATCGCAAACTGTAAATGTATGCAACAATTGGTCGAGCAACACAGTTGGTACATCTGACAATAGACGCGAACCGCTTCAACTTGAGACTCATCAAACTCAGGTCTTGGTTTCATATCGAGATGTGGAAGACACTATAAGACCGTTTAGTGGGGACGATAATCTCTCAGTTGAAAGATGGATAAGTGATTTTGAAAACACTGCAATTAGCATGAGATGGGATGATTTACAGAAGTTCATTTTTGCAAAGAGATCGCTTCGTGGACTAGCAAGAAGATTTATATCGGCCGAAAGAGGTATCCACAATTGGCGTACATTGAAAGATGCCCTAATAGAAGAATTTCCCTCAAACTTAAATAGCGCACAATTACACACGTTAATGTCAATGACGAAGAAAAAGAAAAGTGAAAGTGTGCTGGAGTATTTGGTCACAATGAAGGAGTTGGCATCACGAGGCAGTATAGAGGACAACGCGCTAATGCAATACGTCATCGATGGCATTAATGATTCCAGTGCTAATAAATCAATCCTCTACAACGCCAAAACAATGAGAGAATTCAAAGATAAGCTAAGATGCTACGAAACCATGCGGGAAAAGGAATCTTTCAGATTTAGAAATACACCTTCAAATGCAACAAATTCGAGGGAGTTAACATGTCATAATTGCGGAATGAGAGGACACAGCAAAGAGAATTGCATAGATTTAAACAAAGGCAGAAAATGTTTCAAATGCAATGCTTTCGGTCACATTGCACGGGAATGTCACATTTCAAAATATAACCCAGTCCCACGAACGACTAATACGCATAGGATAAAACCGGAAAAAATGTCCATGTGTAAGGAAGTAAAGATTAAGGACAAGATTTTCACTGCACTAATTGATACCGGGAGCAAGTACAATATCATAACTAAAACATCGTTTGAGAGTCTCAACAAACCATGTTTAGAAAAAACGGATATAAAACTCATCGGTTTTGGAATGGAAAATGGAATAGAGCCGTTAGGACGATTTGAAGAAATCTTGAGTGTTGATGACCAAGATTTCGAAACAGCTTTTCTAGTCGTGCCCGACGATGTCATGAGTATAACAGCAATATTGGGAGAAGAATTTTGCGAACAAGCAGATATTACGATTAACCGCGATGGGATAATAATCAAAAAACACACTGAAGTTGAAAATGCTGGTTATATTATGCAAATAAACGTAGAAAACACGGACGTTAACATAAATATCGACCATAGTGCAAGCAATGATGCAAAGTTCAAGGTAAATGATTTGATCAAAAATTACAAACCAGAAGGTACAAAATCGACAAACGTCAAGATGCGAATTGTACTTAAAGACGAAACCCCCATTTATTCACGACCACGTCGACTTGCTTACACCGAAAAGTGTATCGTGGATGGTCAGATTGAACAGTGGCTTAAAGATGAAGTCATTGAAGAATCGGACTCAGAATTTACAAGTCCTGTTGTTTTAGTGAAGAAACGAGATGGTTCCCCAAGGCTATGTATCGATTATAGACGAATGAACAAGATCATAGTTCGTGATCATTTTCCACTACCTTTAATTGAAGATCAGCTGGACCGGCTTGTTGGTGCAAACATTTATAGCACACTTGATTTGAAAAATGGATTTTTTCATGTGGAGGTCGAGGAGGAAAGCCGTAAATATACATCATTCGTTACACATAGTGGACAATACCAGTTCCGTAAGGTACCGTTTGGATTATCAAATTCACCCAGCGTGTTTCTTAGACATGTTAACGCAATTTTCCGTAATCTGACTCGAAAAGGTATCGCATTTCCTTACGTGGACGATATCATAATTCCAGCCAAATCCGAAAACGAGGCTGTATCTAATCTTAAGGAAGTTCTTAAGCAATGCGAGGACTATGGACTAGTAATTAATCTAAAGAAATGTTGTTTTCTCATGAAAAGAGTAGAATTTTTAGGCCACGTTATTGAGAATCAAAAGATAGGAATTTCGGAAGACAAAACTAAAGCTGTGAAAAACTACCCACTTCCAGCTACTCAGGCAATGACAGTGTATCATATAATGTACATAGCCTATTGCATGTTAGCGAAACAGTTCAACAGATCGGAGATCCGATTTCTGGTTCCGCATATGGATTCGAAAATTATTTGCAAGTTCTTAAAAATTCCGTCAGAAAGCCATCAAAAATTCTAGAGCAGATCCATAGAAAAATAGTTCAGGAAAACTTTATAGCCCCGACTATAAGTGAATTCCCTATAATAAAGGGCAAAAAATGTATGTTTAGAGAATTAGTTTTGACTTCCGATTGCCCTAACAATTATTGTTATATTAAGAAAAATATACCTATCTGCATTGAGTCCTTTTCAGATAATTCTGAAACTGCCCTTATAATTGGTCGGAAATTCAAAGATTTAAGTCCTTTCTTTGGCGACCCAATAAATTCCCTAAGTTTGGGGATTTATTTTGCAAAAAAGGATTCATTAGGTGAAGTTGAATCATTTAAATTCTCTGACTTCGAGTCTAAGGCTGTCGGGTTACCACACAAGGGGGGATTGTTGCCATCACTTTAGCATAAAATTTTTGTGTTGTAGGTTTTTCCAGCGTCTCTGGCACATCATTTACTAAGTCAAGGACAAGCTCTAATAATTCGAGCACTTTTGACTCCGTCCACTTAATGCTGCTGTTTCTGCGTCTTTTCAAGAGGGGCTGGTAAGCATCCTAAAAATCATTAAATAAATATTAAACAAACATCTTATATTTATTTATTTATAAATAAATGCATTAGACTTACGTTCTCCATATTGATATGACAACAGAATGTAAACAAACACCATATGTCACACAGCTGTCACAGTTTCATTTGAAACCAAATCGAAATCAAAACGAAATCAGCCTCAGAGCTGATTTCACGAAATCAATTAGTAAGACCACATTTCCCTGATTTGCTCTGGGCACACTGAAAATTTTGTATGGAGCAGCTGTCAACACCTGACTTCGAAATCTAAATATCGTAAGCAATATTATACTCAATATATCAAACCAAACATATTAATTACATGGAATCTGACACGAGAAAAACTCGATCAAAACTGTAATAGCCAAGAAATTTACATTGAAAATAATAAAATTATTAAAGTATTTAATTGTACTGCAGAACTTAAAGAAGTTTCAAATCTAATATTCACTGAACATAATGTTACTAAAATTTAACCAATGTCACACATAGAAATTAAGGAAATGATTTTGTTTAGTAATAAGAACTACACGATTTATAAAAATCTAATCTAATCAATTTACCTTAGCATGGTTCTTTACAAAATTTTTGGCTAGCCTAGTTCACCCTGATTTATCTGTCATCTTTTTTACTACCTTAGCAATTTTTTCATTGAAATTGTTCACTTCAAATCTGAATCTGAATCTGTTTTTTGTGCTTATATTGTTAAAAAGTGAAATACTTAATTCTGTTGAATAGCAATATAGCAGAGTTGTGACTAGAGGCATTATCATTACTTTTTAATTAGCATTGAAAAAAGTAGTGCTAATGATATTTCAAATCATTAGCATTGAAAAAACTAGTGCTAATGAAATTTCACTTCAGTAGGCATTGAAAAAAGTAATGCTAATGAAATCGAATTTCACTAGCATTGAAAAAAGTAGTGCTAATGATATTTTATTTAACTAGCATTGAAAAAAGTAGTGCTAATGATATTTTCATTTCAGTAGGCGTTGAAAATGAAAAGTAATGAAAATTTTTCAGTGGCATTAAGTAATGCTAGTGAAAAACTATTTTAATTACCATTAAAATTTGTTTTTGAAAAAATTAAAAAAAAATGGAAATATTAAGAAAAAATTAAATAAAATGTTGAAAAATGTAGAAATTGTTCTCTGATCCTTTTCGCGATATTTATACCATATTTGATAGGGGGTGCCTGCACTGCGACCCTTTTGGATATATTATGTCGGCATCCATTTTGAGCCTATAGCTCATCCATCAACCCGATCTCTTGCTCGAAGTCGAGGATTTTGGTCGGGTTGACGTATGCAATGTCCCCAATAGGAAGGACATAGATGACTACATCTGCGTCTAGATAGAGCAGTGCATTCTGCTTGTATATGCATTGAGGATTCCTCCTCACAGTTGCAGAAACGGCACGTTCCGCTACTTACAATACCCAATTAAATAGGTTTATGCGATATCTGTATACGATAGTTTTATGCGATATTTTTAATAACTTAATAAATAATCATAATTTAATCTGAGTCCTTATGATTCTCAAGTTGTTCAAGCTAATTTACAATGAGGTCAGTGTAGTCGGTTAAGAACAATTGTGAGAACTAAAAATGGAGAGTGCAAGTGAAATTTTCGATGAAAATAGCATGAGTGCCAGTGATCCTGCATTAGAGTTCTCACAGAACAGCAGTGCCAGTGATCCACCATTAAAGTTCTCACAGAAAAGCAGTGATAGTACAATTTTCAACGAATGCAGTAGTCAATCTGGAATTAATTCGTTTTTAAATTGCTCGTAAGTACAAAAATTATTTAGCACTTTGCCAATTGAAAATACACGTAAAAAAATTATTTTCTCTAAATGTAGGACTAGCACAACATTTGACATTAATGCTGAGGAAGCGCAATTGCCATTAATTTTAAATGGCAAATATTTTAAAATCGTGAGAACAGTAAGTAAAATTTTGTTTTTTTTGTTAAATTTATATCCAAAATCGCAAAAATTTAATATTTATTTCTTATTGTAATGTAGATTTCGGACACAAAGCATCAGAAAGCTGCTAATGGTGTTGTGGCTGCATGCCACAGGTATTTCAACTGATAACAATATTTTGTTTTATAATCCAATTATTTTTTCATTTAATAGAAAAATCGTTTGAAGAGACTCCCGTTCGTGTCGAGCTTTCGCATTATTTAAATGATGTGGATGAGTCCATCGAGAGCCTAAACCGATATCCTACTATAAAATCATCCTTTTTCCTATACAACACGCCATTACCGTCCTCAGCCCCAGTTGAACGTTTATTTAGCTATGCTGGCATGGTCAACGGGACGAAAAGGCAGAATTTAAGGGACAGCCACTTTGAGAAATTGGTTTTGTTAAAAGCCAATAATATATTTTGAGCAAAACAAACGAAAACTTGTTTTATTTAGTATAAATAGTATAGTATCTTTGTGCTGCCGAAGTTCTACTCGGATGTTCCTGAAACCGATTTATGAAATCAACCGCTTAGCAAAATTAAGATGTGATTTTAAAAATAGTTGGCATTTTATTTGTTTGCTTTTAAGGTCAATGGACGAAACGTAAATTGTATTTCTAGATTGGTCTAATAAAAAATCGATATTCACAGACCGCAAATAAATGGATAGTTTTAAAAAATACAGTGTTCAGTTCCACTGTCACAAATATTCGTTATAGCAATTAAAATTGGTCCATGTTAATTAACAACATTCTGGACTCTTCAGCAACATACGAGAATTATTGCAAATATATTGTTAATTGAATTACGTTAACTGCCTATTATTATCTAGAACCTCTCTTACTATGACACCCTCGCTTAATTAGCCAAGGCGTCACAATCGAACATACAGTTTGATTAATTATTGGTTTGATAACTGTAATAAATAATATATGCAATTGTAATAATTTATAGTGCGCAAATTTAGGTAGCCAAATGCCTCGTCAACTAAAAATTATGATTATTTACTGCATACTTTTGGGCGTCACAACGACGTTAATCAAAATATATAAATTAAAACTGTCGTATACAAATATAGCAGCTATCGGCACGGCCCTATCTCGAGCGCATGTATACGTCGCTGCTACGTTTTGTTTCTGTTACGTCGCTGTTATTCCGCTGTTAGACGAACAAAAATGCACACTAACGTAATGCAAACATATGAATGTGTAGGTGCCGACCACTGAAATATAAGCATTACCTAGCCTTTTGACTAGGTTGTATTAGAAGTTAGCATATAAGTTTAATTTAAGTTGTTGTAAATAATAATAGAATAATTAAATAAACAATAAGAATACTGAAATATAGTATAAATATCGCGAAAAGGATCAGAGAACAATTTCTACATTTTTCAACATTTTCTTTAATTTTTTCTTAATATTTCCATTTTTTTTTAATTTTTTCAAAAAAGTAATTTTTAATGGTAATTAAAATAGTTTTTCACTAGCATTACTTAATGCCACTGAAAAATTTTCATTACTTTTCATTTTCAACGCCTACTGAAATCAAATTATCATTAGCACTACTTTTTTCAATGCTAGTTAAATAAAATATCATTAGCACTACTTTTTTCAATGCTAGTTAAATAAAATATCATTAGCACTACTTTTTTCAATGCCTACTGAAATTCGATTTCATTAGCACTATTTTTTTCAATGCTAGTGAAAATTCGACTTCATTAGCACTACTTTTTTCAATGTCAATGAAATGACAAATTCATTAAAAAAGTTGTTAATTAGGAACAACTCTGTAAGGTAGTAAAAAAGGTGACAGATAAATCAGGGTGAACTAGGCTAGCCAAAAATTTTGTAAAGAACCATGCTAAGGTAAATTGATTAGATTAGATTTTTATAAATCGTGTAGTTCTTATTACTAAACAAAATCATTTCCTTAATTTCTATGTGTGACATTGGTTCAATTTTAGTTACATTATGTTCAGTGAATATTAGATTTGTGTATTGTTGAATGCTATTTGATATTGAAACTTCTTTAAGTTCTGCAGTACAATTAAATACTTTAATAATTTTATTATTTTCAGTGTAAATTTCTTGGCTATTACAGTTTTGATCAAGTTTTTCTCGGGTCAGATTCCATGTAATTAATATGTTTGGTTTGATATATTGAATGTAATATTGCTTACGATATTTTTGGAAAGTGCAAGTTGGTGTTTCATGTTTTATAATATTGACAATACAATGGTCTTTAATAATATTTTTTGTAAGAGTGTTTATAACATAATTATTGTGTAAATAAAATTTGCCTGCAGTATTTTCACTGATAATTTGTCCATTATTGTCAGGGTATGGTGTGATTAAGAAAGTTGATTTTTCAATTGTGTTAGTGGGAATGTGAGACATTAATAATATCTCATTAGTGGCTGTGTTATACCAGGCAGAGGTTTTTGTGTCCATGAGATTTTTGTAATGAATGTTGCCAAGCTGGTCATGTTTGAGTAACTTAGGGTTGAAAATTCCCAGTCGTGTGAGTTGTGAACCCATTTCAATGTCTTCGATATATTCAGTTAAATGTTCGATGTTAAATATTAAAAGGTTAATTTTTTTGTTCTGTCCGTATAGCTTTAGTTTGGTTATTGATCATTTTTATGCCGTCATTAAGATGCTATTGTGAGTCCGATGAGTGGGAAGTGTCTTTTGCCTGTAAATATTTACTGTCATTCGATTTTTGTTGTTCTTCTCTAATGAATGTACTTTTGTAGTGGCACAATATTCTGTCCTGTTGTTGTTTTCGTTATAGTGTTTGTCATCTAGTTGTTCTATTCTGCCAGTTTTTCTAAACGGATTCTTGGATTTTGAACGTGTTAACGGTGCTTGTCTAAATTCTGTGTCAATCTCATAATCTTGCCTTTTTTCGTTCAATTTGTTTATTTTGTTTTCCTTTATCAGTTGGGTATTGTAAAAGGGTGTGCCTGCGTAAAGTAATATGTAAGCTGGTGTCTGTTCAGTTGTGTTGTGTTTCGTTTTATGGTTGTAAGTGTATAGGATCGTTTCCATTCTAGTCTCTTTGTTTTCCCGATTATTATCTGTATTAATAATTCGAATTTTTTCATTAATAGGTTTTATGGAGACGTTCTACGTCCGCTATTCCTGTTTTACTTGTAGTGTTCAATTTTATCTTCAAGTTTTTTTCTTCTGTGTTCAGCCATAATTTTAAGGAATTGCTCATAAATGCTGAGTCTTTATCTGCTTTTATTTTTTGTGGTTTTCCCATGTCGTTAAAAATTCTAGTAAGGGCACGTCTAGCTTCTAACCAATCTCTACTATTTGTTTTTATAAGTGATGCAAACTTGGAATATACGTCTATGCATGATAAATATTGTTCGTTATCAGATTGCGTAGAAATCTATAACATAAAGCTCTCTAGGGTTATTTATTTCTGGGGTTAGTTCAAAAGTTAAATTCGTGGGTCTGTGTTCTGTCTTTGCAAGATTGCAAGTCACGCAAACATTAATGATATTTTGAATTAATTTGTGGTAGTCTGGGAAATAATGAGTTTCTTTGAAAAGTCGGATCATTTTTTCTATACCTGGATGTAGCAATTTAACATGTTGAGTGATAATTAATTCTTTGAATTCGGGGTACGTTTTAATATATTTTAATTTATTATGGTGTCTGGGAAATAATGACTTTCTTTAAAAGTCGGATATTTGGGCTTTTTGCAAGAAGACGGGGGTTAAAGCGAAGCTCTTTGTCATTTTCGATGTAAATTACACTTGTGTGATTTAGAAAATATTTCAAAAGGAGATCTTTTGCCTTTGAATCTGTGATTTCTGTGTATTTGATTTTTAATTTTGTTTTAGTGAAGTAATTTTCAATGTCTACTTGATCTACGGTATCTTTTATAAATTCAATTTGTCTCGCAAAATGATTTAAAGGTTTCTCTGTGATTTGAATATAATTTTCGCTACTGTCTGATGCGCTGTGAATTGTTGCCGCTGTTGAAATATTTTCTTCTTCTTCTTCTTCTCCTACCATGTTCTCTTCTAGTTTAACACGAGAGAGAGCGTCTGCTACGTAATTTAGTTTTCCTTCCAAATATTTTATTTTGAAGTTGTATTCGCTGAGTTTTATTCGCCAACGTTGTAATTTCATATTAGGTTCTTTAATGTTATTCAACCAAACGAGTGGTTTGTGATCGCTTAGAATATCAAAAGGGACTCCATATAAAAACGGACGAAAATATTTTGTTGCCCAAACAATTGCTAGTAATTCTTTTTCTATTGTGCTATAATTTTGTTCATGATCATTAAGAGTCCTACTTGCAAAACTAACGGGTTTGTTATCTTGTGATAACACGGCTCCTATTGCAAAATTACTAGCGTCAGTAGTAACTTGGAACGTTTTTGTAAAATCAGGGCAAATGAGGATTGGATCACTCATGATTAATGTTTTCAGTTTCTCAAAAGATTTGTTATATTCTTCGTTTTTAGTGTCGATTTTTGCTCCTTTTTTCAAGAAGACAGTCATGGGTTTTGCTATTTTAGCGAAGTCTGGAATGAACTTTCGATAATAGCCACAAAGACCTAAAAACGATTTAATTTCCTTTGAGCTTTTTGGTATTGGAAATTGTTCGATTGCTTTGATTTTATCTTTATTCGGTCGTATGCCTTCAGGACTTATAGTATGTCCCAAGAAATCAGTTTGTTTCTTTAGAAATTCACATTTGTCCAATTGAAGTTTTAAGTTTGCCTCTTGAAGTTTCTCAAAAACCTTTCTCAGTGAGTCTAGGTGTTCATTAAGTGACGTGGAGTAGACGATGACGTCATCCAAATATACAAGGCAATGCTTGTTAATGAGGTCTTTCAGGACAAAGTTCATGCAACGTTGAAATGTTGCTGGGGCATTTTTTAACCCGAAAGGCATACGAGTGTACTCGTAATGGCCATGCTTCGTTGAGAATGCGGTTTTGGGTATTGATTTAGGGTCCATTTCGATTTGATGGAAACCTTTTGCTAAATCAATTGTCGTGAAATACTGACATTTGCCAAGCTTGCCCAATATTTCATCCATATTCGGAATTGGAAATTTGTCATTTATAGTAATTTCATTTAAATTACGATAATCGACCACCAATCTAAATTTCTTTTTACCTGAAGCATCTGTTTTTTTTGGTACGATCCATAAGGGGCTGCAATATGGGGAATCGCTTTCGCGTATGATACCTTGTTTCAGCATTTCGTCAATTTGTTTATTGACCTCGGTCTCGTATGCGAATGGGTAGGAGTATGGTCGTTTGTATATTGGGTTATCATGTGATGTTTTAATCTCGTGACGTATGACACTGGTGAATGTTAAATCTTCGTTTTCGGAATATTGGATGTCATCAAATTCTTTCAAAAGTTTTGTTAATTTATTTTTTTCTTCTTCGTTCAAATGTTCTAAGCGGTATGTACGTTCTGAATTAATGTCATTGTTTAATGCGTAGGAGACTTCATTTGTAAAGTTATTTTCTTGCAAGACTCCATCAAAATTTGTTGGGGAATTCGGTTCATTTAGTTGTAGTTCCTTGTGAAAGAATTTTCTGTCATTAATTATTGTAGTTTTCTCAGTGTAATCTACTATGCCATTATTCTCCATTAAAACTTTCCTACCTAAGAGGATATCGTAATAAGGTGAAAACTGATGTATATAAAATTGTTGGCTTTGCTGAAATAACCCATTGGCTGGCAGATTAACAAATTTGTTTAGATGTGAATACCCTGTCATACTTCGGACAATTATTTGTTTACTATGGACTTGGAGATTAAAAAAGTTTCGCGTCATCATGTTTATTGAAGATCCAGTGTCTACTATGCATCGGTATTTGTGATTATTAAACATAATCTCTATGTATTGGTGTGTTCCCAGGCCGCTATTCGAAAATTTTCGGCTTGTTGACATTGCGGATCTGATTGCATCTCAGTTTCTGTATGCTGTAATTGATCTTCGTGGTACTGTCCGTTTTGTTTATCGTATTGGTGGGGGCTGGCTATAGTTTCGGGTGTCATTCTGTCGGTCGCGATGATTTAAGTCTTCTTTGAATTAGTTATACAATTGTCTGTTCTGGTCGAATTGTTGATGTCTAGTCTGTTGTGTTCTGTAAAAGTATTTTTAATAATAAGAAAGACACACGTCTGATAGCTTTCTCTTGTCTTTATTGAATGATCTTGTTTTTACTTATTATAATTATTTTAACAATTTGATCGTACCACTAAGACCGCGTAGCTGCGCTGCCAGTGACGCCGGCAGAGGAGCGGTCAGCTTGTGTATAAGTTTACATATGTATATGTATAAAGGTTGGCGAATAGTCGCCGCGGCAGAGAAGAAGTATTATGTTCACTTAGTGACAGAGCTGTCGCGCATGTCAAATATGCCGACTCAGCACTGTCTAGTTCAATGCACTCAATGCACTCAAGAACGGTCATATTACCGACAATGCTTAATATTGTGCAATGCTTAATAATGCTTAATATTTAATAATAATCACTGCGGACGGCAGTCCGCGCTGGTGACGAAAGCAGCACGAAGGGTGCGAAGGCGGCTAGCATAGCATATATACACAGGAAGAATGGAAAATTTGCTATGACTGTCCGATCAGGTCGAATTATATACCGATCGAAAGGTATTAATTTAACTTACAAATGTGCATACTAAGACTTTTGGAAACTCACCTGGTTCCTGAGATAAACAGGTGTAAGTGGGAGGGGAAAAATTTTAATGATTGGAGCTAATGGGGCCGTTGAAGCCTTTTTGAATTTTTGTTGAATTTTTTACAATTCTCATTAAAAATACGCGTCGAATGACACCTCGATCATCGAAATCCGACCACTGCACTATAGGTCAAATGACCACTTTTTCTGTGCGAAATTAATAACGACCACAAAATCACCACATTAAACTTAAACCTGTAAGAAATTCAAAAGTAAGAATTAATTTGTTAAAAAAAATGGAATTTAACCCATTAACGACCAAAAATTAAAATTAACCCTTTTGCACCCATTAATTCAAACACAATACCTCGTATTCAGTCATTCATTTTCTCTAGCCTAAAAAATTTATTCAACGCTTAAATCTAATTCATTTTCTAAACTTAAATCAAAACAGTCCTCTTCACATTCGTTAATTTCCACATCTTGGTTGGATTCTTCTTGTATGGGTTCGCCTGAGCATAACAGCTGAACGACTTCAGCTGGAAGTGTGGAACGTTTACGTTTTTGTAAGCGTCTTTTCAAGAATGTTGTCGAAATAAGAGGATCGGAGGTATCGACAGCCCTATTAAATACATCTAATAAATTATTTGTGCGGTTATTTTTGCGGGCGTGATGCAGTCTATCGGCTTTGTATATTTTGTGCCGCGATTCAGCAGCTTCTTCTCCAAAAAAAACCCATTGGAAGTGCAGTATTTTCTATTATTTGTTTTGAATGTATTAGTACTTTATGTACAGTAGGAGTCATTGGCAACCAGGGATATAGCTCCTGAAAACGTTTTGCTGTTTCAAAGCAATATAATTCAAATTGACCTGAATTGATTTTAAATTGGCAGGACAAACAAATCAAAATGATTTTGAATCGAAATATAACATCTTTGTCAACATCAGTTATTTCAGAAAAAAGAGCATGTTCAGTAAAGGCTCGGCGAGCAGTGTTTCCGTCATTTGTGGAACCAAAGCCACCTACTCTGGGCATGTCCACGCGAAGTCCGAGCTTTATCCAAAAATCGTTTTGTATGTTTTCTTTTTAAAGCGTAGTACGCTCTAGCTGAAAACATTTTGGGCGCTCAGAATGTTCGATGTTTTGAAGTCAGGCCTTACAAACTTCAGTGTGACAGCACAATACCAAAAATCACTAAAAAGTTGAGAGATTCTTGGTGTTTTGCTGCTGCGGCCACACTATTGCGTCAGCTGTGCACAACAATCAAATACATAAAAAACAAACAACAAACATTTCAAATACATAACATTGATGACAACAAACAAAGGAAAATTGATCAAATTGATGGGAGAGGGCAGTAGCAGCGACTAATACCCTAATTATTAAATTAAATATTATTATTTATAAAAATCCCATCCAAATGTATTTTGTCGGTTAAATTCCACAATATTGGCCTCTGTTACATCTCTTTTATCAGTATAGTTCGCTCTTTGTGTTCAAAGAGCTCAATTCGGCTTTTATTTTGCTGCTTGTTGGTCGCCATTTCTGTTCAAAAAGATTTCGACTAGTCGAAACAACGATTCAATCGATGTTTTGAAAGGTCAAAAAAAAGATGCCATCTGTCTACCAAACAGTGTTGTAAAACCCCCGAAAATTTTCTGAGCTGCCCATATTTAGGTACAGCGTACATAGGTTTAGAAATGGCATTACAAAATAATTTCGAGCATGTTTGCAACCATTTTTTTTATATGGAGTTTTGGCCTTGCAAACATATTTTCGGCTAGAGCGTACTATGCTTAAGATAGTCAACTTATCATCTCCTCGTACCTGCCACTTTTGTAATTTGCATTTATAGCCTAAATGTAAAACAAATTCAAAGAATCTAATCCAGCAATGAAGGGGGCTAAGTCCAAACTTTAAGTTTTCCTCTTTTGCTCGGAATGTTTCACTTTCATAGTTGAATGTGTTCATAAAGTCCTTAGGTGTAGCAGCACAAATGGGACAAGCTTGGTTTGATTTAGTTCCAGTTATAATATTAAGAACTTTACCATCAATTAGTGTTAAAAATAACTTAAAAGTTACTTCAACAGATTTCCCGTCTCCAATTGATATTACTATCTTGTCCAAAGCGTCAATTTCTTTTTTTAAGTCCAGGTCTTCCTTTAAAACAACTTCTTTTGTCTCCTTTATGAACTCCAGTTTAATAGGCCGACAAAATCTTACAGATTGTGGTGTGCGGTTGTTCCAAATTGGCTTTCCCGATAAGAGCAGTAACCTTAAGGGAATAACTGTTATAGCTAAAAGAGAGCCATCGCAGCTACTTGACGAACTTGGCTCGTTAAATATTTGCTTAAATTGAGCTTGACCAGTGCTGCTGTCAAATCCATAGCTTAATATTAATTCGGAACTTAAAAAATTTGCGCACTCCGCTTCCATAACAGATTGAAAAACTTCTTTTTGCATCTCAACAATTCTTTCAGCCGTATGCAGTAAAATAGATTGCAAGGAAACTTTGGCGAGGGACTCATTCGCTACTATTCCCTGAGGTCGGCATTTGAATTTTGCTGCTGTAATTTTACCGTAATGCGGATATATGTCGCAGTTTCTTAATTTGCATTCGTTGCGTATTGCATTATACTGCTCTTTTGTAAAATTGTTTTCAAGTAGAAAAGCTAAGGCTTCATCAGCAGAAAGTGGAATTGGGCTTTGGGGATCTGTGCTTAAAATTTTTCGAATTTTTGCCGGCCTTGTTGGGCTTTCCATGCTTTCTTTCAGGACTGCAGCCAAATCGACATCACCGTGCTTACGAGCCGATGTTGCTGCTGCTCGAACGAGAAGGTTGATGTCAGCTGTCCCATTTGCAAGCTCTGCGGCTTCTTTTCTTTGTCCAAATTCAGATTTTTCATGGAATGGCAGACGTGGACGTCCAGCAACGGAAGGAGTTCCTTTTTTTAAAATGTGATCTACCACAAAACTAAATTCAGAGTTCAGCCACGCATTATTTTGGTTCATAAAGGAATTCATCTTTCTATAAGACTTCTCCCACTTCTCGGCCGATTTGATGCAAAAAAAATGCACGGTTTGTCTTATTTGACTCTCCATTTCATCCGAAATTGAATCCATTCCAATTGTGTCTACCACATGTTTGAAAACGGCATTAAATTTTTCCTTCTTTGAGCACTCTTTTCGCCATACTTCAAACAAGTCGATTTTTTTTATGCAGAGGTAACCTAAAAAAACAAGAGATTACTCTTAGGGCGCAAAGAAACGCAAATTGAAATAAATTGCAAATAACTTATAACAGTTTTATTAATCTATATTTTAAATTTGAAAGGGGTCAAATGGGGTCATTTTTTGTAAAAGCTTACAGAAAATCAATGTTTAAAAAAAATTTTACCGTTTTAAGGTTATGTAGGTTAATGAGTTATTTGCAAATGTAGCGACATAAATAAAGAGTAGTTTTAATAAAACACATATATACTTACAATTCTCTTTATTTTCCATTTTGCAGAAATAAATTATATTTAACACAATCCGAGTAAACCGCAACTAAAGTTAGTCTAGAAAATCTAACCTCGCAAGCACATGGGTAGAGAAACTTGCATTGATTGACTTTGACGCACAGCTGTTTAACGGTGGTCTATTTTTAGAACTAACAAACGTCACGCGTCTTTCTTTTGAACCATTTTCTACTCAAAAACAGCAAAAGCGAATGCATAACGTCACTTTGATTTTTATCACTTTTGCACAGGAAAAGTGGTCATTTGACCTAATGTGGGCTGTTAGGAATACCTTTAAACGTTTTTTACATAGGTAAATTGCTACAGTTGACATCGCGTTTAATTTTTTAATTTGAATATTTTTTGTTGTTAGTTGAAATATAGATGTAAATTCATGAAGTTTAGTGAAAGTTAGATTTAGGGCGAAGCGGGAGCGCAATAAAGCTCTCTTTTCGTTGCATTTGTCGAATTCACTCCGTTTCGCCACACTAGCTTAAGATAGGATAGAGAGAAAATTCTGAAGAATTAAAAGTGAGTTGTCGTATACCATCGAATTGATCGCATCGTCATTTGTCTCGTTCTGGAGTTGGCCAATTATATTATTATACATAAATTTAAACGCGTCTCATTTTTCGTTTTTCACAAAAACTATTGTGATTTTTCATGGCGCCCGAGCAGGGACAAGTTTAAATTTTTTTAATAATTACACCAACATACAAGTGAACAGTGGTACAAACTAACAGTGTTAAGTGACATATAGTACAGTGACTCAAACACATATAAAAGTGATTAAATTAAAATCATATTTTATAATTAAAACAAAACAACAACACTAATAAACAAGTTTTAAAAGCAATTGACCCGCGACGGTTTTATAACTAAAAGTAACACTACAACATAAGCAATCGCGCCGGTCGTGTAATGTCAAACCGCCAGCAGAAGCCTCGTGATTGCTTGAACTGCAAAAGGAAAGTGGCTGCTGGACTTATGAGCCCAAACCACATCCCACAGGTATTGTGCTAAAAATTGAAAGGTCAAAGAATAACAAGTTAATTTATCTTTGATTCGGTGCTGTCAGTTGAGCACGACCGTTTCAATTCTTGGCACTGTAATACAAATAGTAGAGCTTAGCATAATAACTTGTAAGGGAGTTTCCAGCCAGGGTGCAGACTCAGTCTGCCAGGGCCAGAACTTACAAGAAATTTGTAAGTTTCGCTGGACGCGGGGATAAAGGGGAGGGAAATGTTCTCTAGAAAAGAGAATACAACGTACAGTACACAACGAGTTATGTGAGGCAACTCGGCCGGGGAGCGGCACAGGGTATATGCCCCGGTGTTCCGCCGGCCACGTATGCGACACAATGCTACAGGTTAGGGATCTGGCTGGGATTCTTCCCACAGCCGACGGGATCGAGCCCTCGTCCGACCACCACGGATTAGTGAGGTACCACAAGTAACCAGCGGGATTTTTGCCGGGATTTTTACCCACAGCGGACAGGATTGCCCTTGTCCAAAATACGACCGCTTATTATTGTGGGTATCTAACTACAAGGAAAAACGTAGCAGCGGGATTCTTGCCGGGATTTTCACCCACAGCGGACAGGATTGCCCTTGTCCTGAATGCGACCGCTTACTACTTGTTAGTTTTGGTTCTAGCTACAAATAAAAGGAGTTAGTTTTTCACTATTAAATTCACCGTTTATTCATGGATTCCAGATTATTCTACACGTGCCCTGCTGCACTGTTCAACCTAACCACACTTATCTCAGACCTTTTCTCCAGACGCGCCAACTTGCGACGTCTGTCCCTTTTCACTCCTCGATCTCTACTCCCGAGCCGCTCATCGCTAAGCCACGCGCCAACGTCGGTTACACAACTCACCACAGCTTTCGCTCTTCACCTCGGAGCTTTCGCTCTCTCACAACGAGGTGAAGTTGGCGCTCCTTTTGGCAGAATTGTGCAACCGATCGATGACGCATGCAAGCCTGCGATGACGGTCGTTATATTTAAATTTACATTCAAACTTAGCTTAACTTTTAAAGCGCTTCATTGCGTGATTAAAATATAATACTAATTATAATAATAAGTAGAAGTTTAATATTATAAATAGAATGTGGGACGGTGCGTCCTTAGCACCGCCTCACACCCCCCCCTTTCTCACAAAGTTCCAACGTCGCGCCTCCGGCGGCGTTGAAGAGAAGCAGCACCAGGGAGGCCGCCATTCCCGATTCCGGAGGTTATAGTGCCGACTCTGCTCCTTCAAAACTCTGTAATGGTGGAAAGCGGCGACCGCAGAAGAGTCCGCTACACCAGAATCGACCACTAGCGATGCCTCGGGCAGCAGTTCGTCCCACGAACTTCGATGGCCCTCGACAAATTGCTTAATCGGTGTCTTCCCGCCGCTGTTCTCCCTCTCGGCGTGGTTTCCCTCGTCGTCTGCTCGGTATCCTAAAATCTGGTAAGGCTGGTCGTCCTTCTCTGGGTAATCTGATAGTTGGGCGGGCTCCTCGGCGATCCTCGCTCGCATGCTCGCGATCCGTTTGCAAGTGGGTTCAGCTTCCACTGCTTGACAGATCTCTAGAGGATGTCTTAAGAGCGCATCGACCACTACGTTAGGCTTGCCTCGCCTGGACGGGACATCGACCAGTTCTGCCTCCAAGAACTCCTTCAGTTCCGGTTCCAGATCCGCTAGTCGTTCTGCCTCCACTCCTGGGGACTCCTTCTCCCAACCTTCTCCAGTTTCCACCACCTGATCCGATGGGGAGCCTGACTCTTCGAAATTAAGTCGGTTTTCTACTTGCGGAACCACTTCAAGCTTTCCCGCTGCTTGCCGCTTCATTTCTTGCCCCTCTACGGCTCTCGCTTCGGCCTCAGCGATCATAGCCGCTTGGCTAGAGCTGGGCTGATCCCTCAACGTTCTCGACGCCCCCAGTCTCGCAGTCTCCATTGCCAGACTCACTGCCGCTCCCGCCCACAGAAAATCCATCCTTCGACCCGGTCCTGGGTAACGCCCTTGCCCGTTTACTTCATTTTCGCGCACACAACAATCTTGGCTGTTTCCTCTACTTATGCTTTCGTATTCTGCAGCCATTCGGGTCAGCTGACTCAGGGTGGAGAAATCTTGCCGACGTACATAAAATTTGTAGTCTGGAGCAGCATTCTCATAGACCCGGTACAATTCCTGCGCGGCGCTGTAACCTGCATGGTGCATTAATACCTTAATCTCGATCAGATATTCCTTAAAGCCCTCGCCATCTTGTTGACGGCGGGATCTTATCTCGTCCTCAAGGCGTTCCAAATAATTTGGCGGCAAAAAGAATTCCACGAATCCGTTCCGGAAATTCGCCCAGGACACGTCCCTGAGCCCACTACTTAAAAACCACCGGGATGCCCTATCCACGAGTATTTCACTCATTACCTTGGGCATCCGATCGAGGTCAATATCATATGTAAAGGCACGCTCCTGTAGGGTTTCTAGAAACTCCAGGGGATCAGTCTGTCCGTCGTATCGCATTCTCCACTTCCGGACCTGTTCCGCAATAACCCACAACGGCTCAACCTCCGATGACGACCTGGCTACGGTCTGGTCACGGGGACTCGCGAGGCCTGGTTTTGCCGCGACGCCCATTCCCGGATTCTTGGACTCACCTGACTTCGACATGGTCAGTTGACGCTGTTTTTTCGTTTTGTCACTTGGTTTGCTTGTGTTCACTTTGTTTTCCATTCATCGTTCATATTAGTTTCCACCAAAATATAGCACACGCATAAAAAAATAAATGAAAATCAACAAAACTTTTTTTTTTGTTTATTCATTTTTTTTTTCGCTTTTTCCCTCCATTAAAAAAACATATGTTGTCCACTTAATGTCACTTCGCATCACCATTGCGCATCACTGTTGGCCATCACTATTGATCATTGCCCTCTCTCGCTCCTTTCACTTTCTTAGTCACTTTCAGTCAGTTCTAGCGTTTTCCCGCTGTTCACACATGAGTCTCACCACTATTGCGCTTCACTATGGGGCATAACTATTCACTTATTCACTGTTCACTTATTTTCTTAGAGTCACTTTTGCGCATCACTGTCTTGGTTCTAGCGTTTTCTCGCTGTTCCTGATTGAGTCTCAACACTGTTGCATCACTGACTGGCATCACTGTTAAACGACATCACTGCGCAGCACTTTTTACCGTTGGCTTTGGCGCCGATGCGTTTGTCCGTTTTCGTAGCAGAGCGGCAGCGCTCTCACTCGCGACGTTGACTGCGATGCTCGCTCTTCCGACAGAGCGTATAGCTAAACGTTCATGCTCGCGACGGCTTCTCTGCTGCCGTTACCGACTGCGCAGCGCGCTTTTTCGGCTGTACTTGGCGTGTAAAAGTGTGTGCAAATGTCCCGTTGAATTTCGGGCCCTTTTTCGTTTTACTTTTCACATGCGACTATTTGGCCATGTAGAAAAGCAAAATGCAGGGTACAGCAGGGAATACGCAACTATGACAATGACTACGGTTAATATCTACTCTATACCTGCGAACATTTATTTGGGCATAATCGTGGGGCTTTATGTCACTTTTATGCCACGCCCCTTTAAGCCTCCAGCGTCCCTGCTCGGGCGCCACTTGTAAGGGAGTTTCCAGCCAGGGTGCAGACTCAGTCTGCCAGGGCCAGAACTTACAAGAAATTTGTAAGTTTCGCTGGACGCGGGGATAAAGGGGAGGGAAATGTTCTCTAGAAAAGAGAATACAACGTACAGTACACAACGAGTTATGTGAGGCAACTCGGCCGGGGAGCGGCACAGGGTATATGCCCCGGTGTTCCGCCGGCCACGTATGCGACACAATGCTACAGGTTAGGGATCTGGCTGGGATTCTTCCCACAGCCGACGGGATCGAGCCCTCGTCCGACCACCACGGATTAGTGAGGTACCACAAGTAACCAGCGGGATTTTTGCCGGGATTTTTACCCACAGCGGACAGGATTGCCCTTGTCCAAAATACGACCGCTTATTATTGTGGGTATCTAACTACAAGGAAAAACGTAGCAGCGGGATTCTTGCCGGGATTTTCACCCACAGCGGACAGGATTGCCCTTGTCCTGAATGCGACCGCTTACTACTTGTTAGTTTTGGTTCTAGCTACAAATAAAAGGAGTTAGTTTTTCACTATTAAATTCACCGTTTATTCATGGATTCCAGATTATTCTACACGTGCCCTGCTGCACTGTTCAACCTAACCACACTTATCTCAGACCTTTTCTCCAGACGCGCCAACTTGCGACGTCTGTCCCTTTTCACTCCTCGATCTCTACTCCCGAGCCGCTCATCGCTAAGCCACGCGCCAACGTCGGTTACACAACTCACCACAGCTTTCGCTCTTCACCTCGGAGCTTTCGCTCTCTCACAACGAGGTGAAGTTGGCGCTCCTTTTGGCAGAATTGTGCAACCGATCGATGACGCATGCAAGCCTGCGATGACGGTCGTTATATTTAAATTTACATTCAAACTTAGCTTAACTTTTAAAGCGCTTCATTGCGTGATTAAAATATAATACTAATTATAATAATAAGTAGAAGTTTAATATTATAAATAGAATGTGGGACGGTGCGTCCTTAGCACCGCCTCACAAACTAACAAATTGCATGGCTATTATGGTTTACATTTAGTCACTGCGGACGGCAGTCCCCGCTAGTGACGAAAGCAGCACGAAAGGTGCGAAGGCGACTAGCATATCACTGCGGATGGCAGTCCGCGCTAGTGACCAAAGCAACACGAAGGGTGCGAAGGCGACTAGCATATATACACAGAAAGAATGGAAAATTTGCTATGACTGTCCGATCAGGTTGAGTTATATACCGATCGAAAGGTATTAATTTAACTTACAAATGTGCATACTAAGACTTTTGGAAACTCACCTGGTTCGTGAGATAAACAGGTGTAAGTGGGAGGGGAAAAATTTAAATTTGTTGGGGCAAATGGGGCCGTTGGAGCCTTTTTGATTCTTTTTTTAATTTTTTAATATTCTAATCAAAATACGCGTCGAACGACACCTTGATCATCAAAATCCGATCACTGGTTCAGAATATAATTAATTTTGAAATTTTCTCAAAACGAGATGAAAAGTCAGTCTGTTTGTTTGTTTGTTTGGATCAAATCGTTGATTTAGCTTAAATGTTTGAATGAGGACTTGTTCCTCTTTAAAAATCTAGAAACGTCTGTTCTACGACTTTTTCGAAAAATCGCTAGTTTATCGGGAAATCGGTAGGAACCGCCAAACTTAAAACCCCCATAGCATCCAAACGATGTGATTTATATATCATATAAAGGGTATTTCAAAGGGCTATTAGTCATACCTTCATACCTTTTTAAGAAAATAGGTAAACAGTCACAGGTGAAATGAGGTATTTTTCTCCACATTTTGGCGGTTTTTAAGAAAAATTATGGTCGACATTCACCCGAGAATTACATCTATACTGATTATAACCCCGTTTTTTTTTTTCATTTCGGACGCTCCGGAGACCCGGAATCGTGGCCGCCGTGACGACACCTTTTTTTTTCACCACCAACTTTGAAGTCTCATTACTTTTTGAACAGCCCTCGTATCGAGGCAAAAAAAATTTTTATTTACTTTGAACATTTTGTAATACAATAAATAAAAAAAGTTTTCAATTATTCTTTGCGTTTTCAAATAAGAATTTTTTTAAAAAGGGTCAAAAAAACGGGTTTTGAATGAGAAGCCTCCCTTAAGAAAAATCTACACATCAAATCACTTAAAAATATGTTAAATGTTATAGGCAATTTGATTCCGCGTTTTTTGACATATAACACATATCTGTCAAAATTCGTTTGGACAAAATATTACCTATTAACTGAATATACCTTTTACCTTTACACTACTGCATGTACATATGCAGTATGTACACTGCTTGCAGCGTAATGCGGAAATTACCTGTTAACTAAATATATACATTTTACTTAGAATGGGAATAGGACAGCAGCAGCAAAGTGTCATAGAAGCCAGAGTTTAAGAGTGCTGATAGCTTTTGCGCTGGGCATGTGTGTTTGTAAAGGGGACCAGTGTTGCCAGACAGTTTATTTAGCTTGTACAAACAATAAACAAAGCTGACAAAGCTATACTGTTAAAAAATATTGCAATTTCAAAAGTTTTGATGTCTTAATCAAAAATTTCTGATATCCCATAAAAAAACCTCTTTACGAGGTAAAAGTCTAGTGACGAAAACATTTTCATGCCCCAAAATTTCTGATATCCAATTTTGTGACGAATAATATTAAGTTTTACATATAAATTTTTTAACAAAATTTTTGCATTCGGCACTGTGCAAAACAGTGAGTTTTATTTGGTATGAAGAATTGAGACATTTTAGCGCAATGTGCCGAGTGCAAAAATTTTGTTAAAATAATTTATATGTAAAACTTAATATTATTCGTCACAAAATTGGATATCACAAATTTTGGGGCATGAAAATGTTTTCGTCACTAGAGGTTTTTTTATAAAAC
>JBAMBK010000896.1:0-71680 GCA_037043435.1 Drosophila suboccidentalis
ATCAAATTTGGTCAGAATGTATGGGACCATCTTTTATGCATATTCTGTCAGTTTGGTTGAAATATCTCAAACAGCAAAAAAGTTTTCCATACTAAGACTTGATTTTTAACTGATTGTTCCTATGGGAGCTATATGATATAGTAGTTCGATTCCAACCAAATTTGGTCAGAATGTATGGGACCATCTTTTATGCATATTCTGTCAGTTTGGTTGAAATATCTCAAACAGCAAAAAAGTTTTCCATACTAAGACTTGACTTTCAACTGATTGTTCCTATGGGAGCTATATGATATAGTAATCCGATTTCAATCAAATTTGGTCAGAATGTATGGGACCATCTTTTATGCATATTCTGTCAGTTTGGTTGAAATATCTCAAACAGCAAAAAAGTTTTCCATACTAAGACTTGATTTTCAACTGATTGTTCCTATGGGAGCTATATGATATAGTAGTTCGATTCCAACCAAATTTGGTCAGTATGTATGAGACCATCTTTTATGCATATTCTGTCAGCTTGGTTGAAATATCTCAAACAACAAAAAAGATTTTCATACTAAGACTTGATTTTCGACTGATTGTTCCTATGGCAGCTATATGATATAGTGGTCCGATCCAAAATCTAAAACAAACTCGATCTGCTCTTAATATAGACGAGCCTACATACCAAGTTTGGAGTCTCTAGCTCTTATAGTCTCTGAGATCTAGGCGCTCTTACAGACGGACAGACAGACAGACGGACAGACGGACAGACAGACATGGCTATATCAACTCGGCTGTTGATGCTGATCAAGAATATATATACTTTATGGGGTCTGCCACGCCTCCTTCTGCCTGTTACGCACATTTTTTTTTGTGACAAAGTTAATAGACCCCTATACTTTTTTAAAGTACGGGGTCTAATAAACCATCGATAAAGCCATGTTCAGTCGTTGGGATTAAAGAATTTGACTCATTGTTCTGTAACCACGTTGTTCTTGGCAAATTAAAATCTCCAAGAACTATGAGGTGGTCTTTATCAGAAAGAAGACTATTGATGGATTGAATAGCAGATAAATGATTAAGATAAACGGATATATCAGAAGATGGAGAAATGTATGAGCATGTAACGTATAAAAATATGCCACGGAAACATATTTTTATAGAAATAAATTCAATGTTAATCGGACTAACTGAACGTATTTCTTCTGAAGAGAGGTTAGAGTCTACAGCAATTAGAACCCCACCACCTCTTTGGGACGGACGATCAAGTCGATATGTTGTGTACTTCTCTGGAAAGATTTCCGAATCAAGAATATCCGGTTTTAACCAAGTTTCAGTAAACACAACAACATGAAATGGGAAAGTAAGACTGTCGACGTAGAGTTTGTTAAGTTTGCTACGCAAGCCACGAACATTTTGATAAGATAAAAGAAGGGAAGATGTTAGTTTTTTGAAGAAGAAGAAGAAGAAGAGGAAGCTGCTGTAATATGTTGCACAGGGTCTATTGGGGGAAGCCTAATCGGATTCCGATTTTTTATTTTGGGCTTGTACTCTTTTACCACCAAATACTCCGGCCAAAAGCTTGGAGAGGATGTGGTGGCAAAATGTTCTGGGGGTACGTTGATCTTGAAAGATGCAACTTGCCTATCGTATGAAAAATTAAATTTTTCCACCTTGACATTTGCATCGCTTATTTTGGCCTGAATATAGGCCTTCACATCCTCAGATGTAGAGTCAGGGGCGAGCCTGGAAACAAAAATCTGCTTCATTGGTGGAATCCCCACCAGAGGTCTAGGAGCCAGAGGCGGAATAGCTGGTGTGCTATCACCTGTGGGTTCTAGACTAACCGGTGAACCGGTCGTAACTATAACTGATGGAGGGGCTTTTTTAGCTTTTGGTCTGCCTGTTCTTTTTTTCACAACAGCAGATGAATCAGACAATGGAGCAGAACTAGCTGAGTCCGTCGGCACAACGTCCACATTGGGAACATCCACATCCATCGATGCTATTGGAGTAGCAAACATAGATTGTGGGGCCGACAGGGCTGTAGGAGTGAGGAACTGTTCCACTGTCGAAAATTTGCTGACCGCGGTCGTTTGCAAGTCACGAGGAGTAGATTTCTTGCGCTTTGGAGACTCACCCAATAGTTTAAGACTATTGAACTGAGCATCCACAGCAAGAAATTGGGCATTAAGCTTGTTAAAGCTAACACTCAAATCCTTGAAACCACTCCTCGTCTGCCTCATAAACGCACGCATCTCAGTCTCAATCTCACGACAGGACTCACATGTCCAGCTAAGTCCAGTCCGTTGGGCAACGGCATCCGCTACTAGCCCTGAGTAGCCAGCGCATTTTACATGCACCAAATTACTACAGAGCCAGCAACAAATACCCGGCTGCGCTGCAGTAATCTGCTTTTGGCAGCTTTTCTTTACACAGACAAAACTCATTTTAACTAAAATTTCACTACTAGTTGACCACTGTGCAATATGAAAGCAAAACAAATTACAAGAAGTAAACAGAATGCGCAGACAACAACAATGCAGAAGCGCTAATCAAAACTTTACTTGACTGTTAGAGTGTGGAACACAAAACAATAACAACTCAGCTAATACACTCTGCAAGGGGCAAAGTACAAAAGTTGAGAGCTAGAGAGCGATGCACAACAACAACAATAATACTAATGCACTAAGCGGGAAGCTAGGCACAAAGAGAACATGCAAAAATTACTCACCGACAACAACAAAGCTGAAGCGCGGCTTGAAAATACTAAAGGAAAGCGAAAGACAAAAACACTGCACTTGATACACAAATATATTATTAGTAAATAAATACTAATAATAAGCATGCACTACTTTATAAAAGATAGTCGCGTGATAGCAAACAGTATATTGTTTAATTAGGAGTTTAAACTAAGTTAATTAAACCACCGGTCGGTAATATAAATAAAGTTTAAGCGGAGCGCACAAAAAAACACGACTGTCTGCTACAAAGAGAGGACGGCGCTGCTTTCGTCACTAGCGCGGACTGCCGTCCGCAGTGATAAACACTAATATTATTCCTAGTTCACAATTGATCAATTGAATATAGATCCCAAAAAATAAATAATCTTAATATGTGTAGAGCTACAGTTGGTAATGACCAGATAACTAATGAGAAATTAGCCTATTACAGAAATTTAAGATCGGAGGAAAAATGAAAAATTGGATTTCTACAAAAATCCGTACATTGATGCCTTCCTCATGACATTAAATGGGTATTCTCATTTTATTAAGGGTCTTGCCATAAAACTAGAAGTTTTATTATGGAACGAAGAACATTTAAAAATGCTTTTGACCCATATAAAACCTCACACTCTACATATTGATGCTACTGGAAATATAGTGCAACCGATGAATTTTGTAGAAAAACGATTTTTTTTGTATTCAATAAAATTGGCAGAGACTAGCAATGTTATTAAAGATCGAACATTGAAATCTATTGCTGAAAAAAGTCCATTTAGAGTACAATTTCAAAAAATACTTGAAGAAGTACAGAAACTTAATTCACAAAATAAGAGCATCTCCTGTACATTAAATACTTATTTGTGTCCAAAAATGCTGGACTTAATTCTAAATAAGTATATTGTGTACGCTCCATTTTGGACGAATATTATTGGAACTTTTATTGATAAATCTAATAAAAGACCCAATAATGCTCCAAGAGAATCGTTTTTCAAAACACTTAAACATAGTGTTATTAAACCGAATAACAAAAATGGCTTAAAGCTTGGACGATTTATTCGCAAGTTAGATGAACTTTCAAATTCCATTTGCAGACAAGTTCAACATGCAAAACCAGAAGTTCTGCAACCATTAAATGAAATGGTTGTAAGACCACGAAAACATTACATACCAAAACCTAGAAAAGGTTTAGATGAAATGTCGTGCAAGCAAAAACTTTCTAAGCATAAGGAAAGTTGGAAAAAATCGCTTAATAAAAGATTGTAGTCCCGACGAAGTCGTGGGTTCCGCGTCAGAGTTGGAGCTATCAGTGGCATCACTGTCACTGGAATCTTTGGCTGGCTTCTCATACAGCAAAAGACGATCAACTAGAAACGATCGAAAATATTCATTTTCCTAGAAGTACAACACGATTAAAAGATACATTTTAAGTAATTATGTATTAATAGTATGTATTAATAGCAATTTGTGTTTAAATATAAATATGTATGTAAATTTATTGACTTACCTTTTAGTACAAAAAAAAAAACATAAGCTAACTTTTAAATTCATTGTTTTAGTTTGCTTGTTGTTTTAGTAAGCAAAAAAAAAAAGATTTTATTCGCAGCGTTGCTGCGGCGGCGGCGGCTGTTGCGGCGCCAGGTAAAACCGCTGTTGTAAAACGCTCCAGAATTTGTTGCTTCTGAAACTCCATTTTTCTTTCTAATGTTTTATAACTTTTGTTGCTCTTCTTGGAGCTGTTTTACTTTATTGTTTAGCACATGGCCTTCGGGCTCCTGCAACCCCTGAATCCGCCGATCCAGGTTGTTGCGTTGAGCCCGAAGGCGAGCAATGGCGTTTGAATTATTGTAATTCATAATTCTTTTGCAAGACGCGCACTTTCTTTTATATTTCACGAATTACTGTAAACGCCGTTATATTTTAGGGCTGCCAGCTAGTTATATTCCGACGCATTTTTGCGCTTCTGTATATCAGGTTGGCAGCCCACATGCGTGTCTTCATCAACTGGAAAAAAAAACAAAAATGCTAATTTCTCAGCCATTTCTGGCTCGATTTTGATGATTAGCATATGAAAATGCTCGTAAAATTAACACCAATACTCCCACATACCGTGCATTTGATAGAAAAATTCTAATCTTCATTAAAAAGTTAGCAACGATTTTCTGTTTAACATGCATAAAGGTGCCACCTTTTCTCTTTATGTACAAATGCTGCCACGCAGTTTTATGCATGTTTATTTTAGGTGTGGTGGAAAAAAAACAAAAACGTTAATTTCTCAGCCATTTCACCCTCGATTTTGATGATCCGAACGGAAAAATGCTCGTAAAATTAACGCCAATGCTCTCATATACCGTGCATTTGGGGCCATTAAAGTTTTTTGTTAGCAACGAAATTGTGGAAGGTGGCACCCTTTCTGTAGTTCAGTTCACGTTGGTTCAGTTCAGTTTCTGTAGTTCAGTTCACGTTGGAGCTACCAGTTCGATAGGTCTTGCTCGTGAACTTTTGG
This sequence comes from Drosophila suboccidentalis, assembly GCA_037043435.1. Classification (NCBI taxonomy): domain Eukaryota; kingdom Metazoa; phylum Arthropoda; class Insecta; order Diptera; family Drosophilidae; genus Drosophila; species Drosophila suboccidentalis. Next base: position 5,209 of record JBAMBK010000896.1, read on the forward strand.
GGGTTGATTTACAATTAATTAATTTTCTAAAAAACTGTACATTTTATTTCTACAAACTAAATTGAAATAGCATCCCTAAACTTTTAGCTTTCATAAGCTATTATAGTTTGAGAACAAGGTATGTATTTTGGCGGTCATTTTGTATGGGACTTTCACCGAGGTAGCATCGCTCATTTCAAAATATCTCAAAAACGTATCATTTTTTTTTTATTTAATTGTACCATTAGAAAGGTGAAATTGTAGGCTTTGATCGTGCATAAGCGGTTTTCGGGGCCATACCTCCTGTGCTTAGCATTTTAAGAAATGGTGAAAATGTTCTCTTTTCACTTTCTCTATTCACTTGTTACACCCATTTGAAAAGCTTAAAGTGCAAAACCATTGCTTAAATCAATTTTCTACAGTTCTGCATCATTATTTTATTGATTAAAGGTCGAAAAACGTTTAAAAAAGAGAAAGTTCATAACTGGTTCCGACTCATGAACCAAGTTCCGTTTTTCGTTGCTAAAGAACCGTTGCTATCTTGACGCACATGACCGCGACTTACTCCATGCGCTGGTTCTTCGTGTTCGCTCCGTGCGGTGTTCATGTAAAAAATAAAAAAAAATAATCAAGTGAACGAGCACGATCCAATGGCTAGTTCCTTGAGTAGACAAAATGTAAAAAAACATGTGATGCAGCTGGATGCTGCCCTTGGCCACTGAGGACCTCGGACAGGACCTCGATTATACCAAGAAATCTAAACGCGAGTTATACGTATATAATGAGCCCTAATATACAACAATCTAGTACTCTGGGCAAGGGCGTCGGCAGCTTCTCAATGAGGGGGGGCCCAAAATATTTTTTTTTACGTTTTCATATTTATTACACTAGTTTACAGCTTCTTATGTCTCAGAGCACTTTTCTTATGGACTTTGGCCCATAAACACGAAAATCGCACTTAACATTTTTTTCATGAAAGCGTTTTCAAAATATACAGGGGTGCCACACAAATCGCTTTCGCTTGAATTTCACTTGAATTTGTATGAAATTTAAGTGAAATTCAAGCGAAAGCGATTTCTGTAGCACCCCTGATAAACTTTTTTCCAAATTTTCGAAGTTTTTCCGACATTTTAGAGTATACCACCGAGTATTTAACCGAAGCTAGCGACTTTAATAAGTTCCATAATCCGTTATTTTTTGTGATATTTTGGGCTCGTGAGGTCACAAATCGTCCCAGAAAAAAAAAATATCGCAAGGGTTACATTTATTTTGAGTGTTTAAAATAAAGTTAGGACCATATCAGATGCTGATTTTATCAGATTCGTTGAGTTATCTCTAACAACCAATAAGTTTTTGGTACAAAATAGCTGCCATTAGAACTATTGATCGAAAATTAAGATTAAGTATAAACATTTATGTTGTTTTTTGAGATATCTCAACCAAACTTGCAGACTGAAAATATTCTAGTACCTTATAAAAATCGGTCCACTATATCATATAGCTGTCATACAAACCAACGTTTTTCGCCACATCGTGGTGTACTCTAGAACTAGTGACGAAAACATTTCCATGCCACAAAATTTCTGATATCCAATTTTGTGACGAAATATATTAAATTTGTTATATATGTTCATTTAATATATACTAGGGTGCTCCGCCCCCTGCTCGCTTCGCTCGCGAACCCCCGCTCGTTTATTATATATGCCAAAAAAAAATTAATATTCATACAAAGTAAAAAAAAAAATTGGCATTCGTCACTTTGCGCAAAAAGCTTCAGCTTCCTTGCATCTAAAAAATAACTTTTTGCGCAGTGCCGAATGCCAATTTTTTTTTACTTTGTATGAATATTGTTTTTTTTTGGCATATATAATAAACGAGCGGGGGTTGGCGAGCGAAGCGATCAGGGGGCGGATCCCCCTAGTATATAATAAATTAACATATATAAAAAATTTAATATATTTCGTCACAAAATGGAAATGTTTTCGTCACTAGACTTTTACCGCGTAAAGAGGTTTTTTTGCAAATAGATTTCGATCTTGCTGTAATCGCAATTATAAAATACTTTATCTGCCGCAAAAATAATTCACCACTTGCAAGCAGAATATTTTCACATGCACTGCAAGCTGCGCAATTATATCGCAATTATAAAATACTTTATCTGCCGCAAAAATAATTCACCACTTGCAAGCAGAATATTTCCACATGCACTGCAAGCAGTGCAAGTAGTGTACATGCAGTAGTGCCAAGATAAAAGGTACATTCAGTTAGCAGGTAATATCTTGCCCAAACGAATTTTGACAGATATATGTTATATGTCAAAAAACGCGGAATGGAATTGTCTTCAACATATACCATATTTAAAAGTGATTTGAAACACAGATTTTTCTTAAATCGCCAAAATGTGAGAAAAAATACCTGTTTTTTCCTGTAGCTTTTTACCTGTGTTCTTCAGCAAAAAAGTTTACAGCTATGGTTAAAAGCACTCCGAACTACCTTTTCAACGATGTATAGATCACATCTGTAGCATCTATCTATTTCTATCAATTTTAGCGGGTTTTAGCGATTTCCAGCTAAACTAGCGATTTTTCGGAAAAGTTGTAGAACAAACGTCTCTAGATTTTTGAGCGGGAACAAATCCTCATTCAAGCTTTTAAGCTAAATCAACGATTTGATCCAAACAAACAAACAAACAAACAGACATACTGACTTTTCAGCTCATTTTTGGAAGGCGACTAAAAATTTCAAAATTAATTATTTTTTGAACCAGAGTTCGGATTTCAATGATCGAGGTGTCATTCGACGCGTATTTTTGATAAGAATAGTAATTCCAAAAAAAATTCAAAAAGGCTCCAACGGCCCCATTAGCTCCAATAATTTAAATTCCCCCCCAACTTACACCTGTTTATCTCAAGAACCAGGTGAGTTTCGAAAACTCTTAGTATGCACATTTGTAAGTTGAGTTGATACCTTTCGATCGGTATATAACTCGACCTGATCGGACTGTCATAGCAAATTTTCCATTCTTCCTGTGTATATATGCTAGTCGCCTTCGCACCCTTCGTGCTGCTTTCGTCACTAGCGCGGACTGCCGTCCGCAGTGATTTTTTATTTAGGCAATTAATAGCAATCGATATAGCAGGGCTACAGACAAATTGCCAAAAATTAATCGCAGTCTTAAAACCTACTCTAGTTGGATTTCGGAAACTAAATATGGTAAAGTTATGAATGTAGGGGGGGAGGGCAACGGTTCCCCCCTGCCCACCCCTGCCAACTCCCTTGACTCTGGGAACTATAGTATGTCGATGTTACATTTGAAACGGACGAATCCCACTTCGTCTCGTTTGGAGCAACGGTAATTATCTTATCTATGCGGAACACATTAAAAAAAAAAGTGTTATAAAAAGACCAATATATGAAGAATTTAGGTGAAAAAATTATTTGCGGGAATCCACTATTTTTTTTTTAAATTCATTTTGAAAATTGCATAAAAAATTTACTTATTTGCATTGTTTTTTAGATTATCAAGGTTGCTTTGTGTTTTACCAAATGTTCTTTTCTTGAAGTGTTTTCGGTGTTTTCCATCAATTCATAACGGGATCTGTACGAAAATTGTAATAGGGCTAAAATGTCGTGTACAGGTTGTGCGGTGGGTACCAACGAGTTGTTTCGGTTCAGTGAGAGTAAGTTGTTCAAGCAATGTTTTTTTTTTCGCTGCCGTGCGCGCCACATGCGACATCAAGGAAAACAGAAAATAGTAAGTGTGCAATGCAGTTTCCAGGAGAGTGTGCGGACAAAACCTTCTTCGAAGGCACAAAGTTTACAATTCGTAAAATTTGTGATTTTGTGAAGTTTTTGATGGAAGAGTTAGGATGGTGCAGTCAATCCGTTATTGATTGGAAGAGCTTCTTAAGGGAAGTTTATATCTATTGGAGCCTCAATAACAGTCCACAACAAATTGGAGGTCCTTTAAATATAGTGGAGATTGACGAGGCCAAAGTGGGGAAGAGAAAATACAACTGCGGCCGAGCTGTTGAAGGCCAATGGGTGTTCGGAGGTATGGAGAGAGAAAGTGGCGACTTCTTCATCTTGCCTGTAGAATCCCGAAAAACAGAGACATTGCTGGCAATCATCAGAGAGCGAGTAGCCGATGGGAGTACCATCATGTCGGACTGTTGGAAGGCGGAAGAGGGATTCGTTCATTCGAAAAATTTCGTGGATTCCGACTCTCGAACATCGAAAGATTGTGGCGGGATATGCGGGGAAGCATTCCACGTTATGGCCGAAAAAAAAACACTATATTGGCAAATGGCAGACTATATGACCCATATAGAGAAGCCATAATAAATGAAGATGCTCATGTAATCCTGGTTAGTAATATGTGACTTATGCGCTGCAGGCGAAAAATTAAAAAAAAAAAATCGCCTGCCAATTCTAGTATTGCAGTTAGTTTTAAAAATCAGTGGAGGAAGGCCGTAAAAACAGCAAAATCCAACAACTACAAATCAAAAATTGAGTCGATAAACAGTCAACAAATCTCTTTGATCCAGCTCATTCTGCAAATTTTTTAAGCAACTATAAAAATTAAATACCATTTGATGTAGGATGCAGGTTTGAAAGGGACACACACTCAACTCACTTGAATTCTGCAGTAGATCTAAAAGAGGTCTTAAATAAAAACAAAAAGACGGCTAGGGCGCAAGATCAAATCACATATGAGATGATTAAGGCCCTTTGTCCTATATCTATCAGGTGCCCAAAGAATGGAGGGTTATCGAGTAATATTTTACACATTTTTTTTTTTACAAAATTTGAAGTGAACTGACAGATTGATGTTAGATGTTAAGCAGGGTTCTTACTGCTTCGCAATGTGAAAACATATTTTGATATGTTTTGTGATGATTTACGAAATACGTCCAACTGTTCACATTGGCAACACAAAATTTGGGCATCACAAAATTGTGAAAGGCCTTGTGAAAAGACTTGTGAAAGCCTTCAATGTAAACACTACTACTAAAGAGCATCGCAAAAATCACAAGGAATCAAAATGTTCACAAAATGTTCGCAAAAAAGGTTGCATTTCTTAAAAAAAAATTATTATGGAGCAAATAGTCAGCCGTGGACGTTGGGTAACAATCCAGTGGCATTCTGATTCAATCCACAAGCTAAATGAAGCTGTGGAGTCAGAATGCGTTCGGAATGTGTGTAGTTAAAACTACAAGAACCGGGAGGCCAAGGAAGCAAGTTGGAGCTCAATTGCTTTGAATTTAGGGGGAGCAAGAGGGACTCACTGGATAAGTGAAACAGCTTGCGTAACACATATCGTGTAAATATTAAATTCAGGACAAAGACAACTGACATTTTATAAATAATAAGTATATATTTCAGGCTGCATTAAAAGCAAATTCGGCCACAACAAGCGGACAGAGTGGCTCGACAAAGAAGCCTAGATTTGCTTTTTTTTGAAGCGATGTCATTTCTACAACCAATCATGAGCATTGACAACAAGGAAAGAACATTATCTTTGGTAATATTTGAAATTTTGTATTAAAAAATATTTTCATGCTGCCATGGGACAGCTCCATGTTCAGAATTAAAGTATTTCATGAACTGCAAACGAATATTGCTCGCAGTGTCGCTGGGTCGGCCAGCATTTATTCTTGGTAGCGAGAGATCTATCAGTTCATTATCCTCGCCATCTGCCCGGTATTGTGTTTCGATTTACCTCGTGGTCGACATAGTTCACCTGCAGCACATTTTTTTCCATGAGAAAATTATGGAAAATTGGAGGCTCAACATCAATTGGCTTTCTCAAAATTCGAAATCGAGCAGCGCATATCCGAAAAGTATTTAAATTGCGGAATGGGAATGACTTCATAATATAGGGCTTTAAGGCAAACGCATCATCGGCCACAATGACATATGGTGTCTGATCTTGCTCGTTTTAGGGGCTTTGGTGCTGGCACATTTCTAATATTTTCGGCAAGTGCTTTTGAAAGAGTGCAACTGAAAATAATCAACGAATTTAGCAACTTTATATTTATAAATAATTACACTGTTATTACCTTGAAAATACTATACCATCGGAGTCCCTACCATAAGCTCCTACATCAACATATGTAAATTTGTAGTCCGAATTTGCCAAGGCCATTAAAACTATGCTATTTGATTTTTATAATTAAAATACTCAGATCCTGACTTATGTGGCGCTTGGATAGTTGTGTTTTCCGTCTAAAGCACCAATGCAATTGGGAAAGTTTCACTTCTCTTCGTACCCCTTAGCAATATGAAGCCAGTCAGCAGCTGTGTTCGGAACCTGTTACAATAATTAATATATTTTTTAATTATTTTCAGGGCCCATCTTTGACACGCTCAACACCAGATGTGGATGACCCCAGTTTGCTTTGCTCTGCTGACTTGGAGGAATCCTGCGACACAATAGTGTCATTTCAATCAACACCGAAACAGCGGAAATCGGATGAAGCTGCGGGCAAGCAAGCGCTTATGAAGAGCGTCACGGATGCTGTAAGTGGCATCAAAGAAAAAAACGTGACCTTAGCAGTCAGTTCGGTAATTACATTGCCTCTAATCATCGCAACTTGGAGAGGGCATTGGAGCTACAAATTGGCGTCAACAAAGGGTAATAGTCTAGAAGCACTAAGCAAACAATACTTAGAGGTGTCAAATAGGCATTTTAGTGGTTTCACTCGCTTTGTATGCCGTGCGACCCCAGAGCGTTCGGCAAAAAGGAGATTTAAGCATAGTATCCAGCGATTTTAATTTGTGGCATGCCACAAAAAACTTAAAACGACAACCACATGCTCAGCATAGTGTTCGAAATCCGAACCGGCATTGGTGTCAATCTGAGAATGATCGGGTTGAAGCCTTTGCTGACAAACTTGAAGACCGTTTCACTCCATTTGATTTTGCTCCATCTGAGCATTATCGTCGTGTGGAATGCCTTCTCAGTCAAACCGTCAATACAAATGACATTAATTTGTCCGCAACACGTATGCGCCATGTTACGCTGAGCGAGCTAGACGCTTATATTAAGCAACTAGAACTACGCAAAGCTCCTGGACTTGATCAAATCGACAATTTTCTTGTCAAATCTTTGCCAACAAATGCTAGACATCACAATGGAAATGTGCGGCTGTCCGTATGATTTTAAAGGGCGGTACAAGATCTACACCGGAACTCTCATCATACCGGCCGATAAACTTATTATCAACTTTTACGAAGTTATTCGAGAAAGTTATTTATGAGCGGCTGCTTGAAGCATTGCAATCTCCGATGGAGAATAGAGTTAATTTGGATGGTGCTAAAGTGATTCCGGATCATCAATTTGGATTCCGTGAGAATCATAGCACCATTCAACAAGTGCATCGGCTTGTCGAGCACATTAACAATGCGTTCGAAAGAGGCGAAAGAGAGTATTTCTTGATCTGCAACAGGTTTTTGATCGTTTATGGCATGACGGGCTACTGTTTAAGCTTCGCATGCACACGAGCGAGCCTCTTTTCCAACTTTTCAGATCCTACTTGGCACATTGTAGCTTTTCCGTGTTGGGCCCAATATACAATGTCTGATGATGGCAACGGTAGCCCCTGCCTGTCGTCGCCTCGGCCAATTTTGGCTGGGGTGCCGCAGGGCAGCGTTTTGGCGCCTTTGCTTTTTAACATCTATGTCTCAGACATGCCATGCATTGCCGAGCACCTAAATACGGCATATCAACAACAACAACAAGTGCCCTCCACTCGTGACATCTTCAATAGTGATACACAAGGACTTACAGCAACATACGCAGACGACACTGCATTTCTTTGCAGTGCAGTCAATGCTGAGGTTGCCAGTGTCAACATGCAAGAGCATGTGAATCTATTTGCTGAATGGGCCAAAAAATGGAACATTAAAGTAAACAGTAGCCAGTCGGTTCACATTCTTTCCACTTTATACAATCCCAGCGCTTACACTGGCGTAACTGCAAATCCAATTAAAATCGATAATAACGTCATACCGGCCAAGAGCCATTGTAAATATTTGGGCCTGCATTTGGACAGTAAATTGAAATGGGCACAACATACTCGTGCCACTGTACAAACAGTTCGTTCCAAACTGTCCAAACACAAATGGCTGCTCTCTGCACGCTAATCTAAATTGTCTAGAAAAAATAAATTATTAATTTATAGACAAGTCATAGCTCCCATTTGGCATTATGGTTTGGAGCGCGAGCTTTAAGGCTTATTTGTGGTGCACCGTATTATATAAGCAATCGTACGTTGAACCAAGACACAAACTCGGTCACAATTTGGGACCAAATTAATGCCCACGGTACAATGACCGACTAGCAAATCATCCAAATCAATTAGCTAAAAAGCTATATTTCCAAGGGCGTATTCGTCCAAATCGTCGTCTCCGACGAATTTGGCCTGGCCACCATCTCATTCATCGCCAAGCGCCATCTAATCTTTTCCGTTAAAATATCGGAAAATCTACTCAAATCCATACGTACAAAATGTACAAAAAACACTTTTCATTTATTCTTTTTATTTTTCCATTATTCTATTTATTTATTATCATTTTATTTTTTTTTTAAATTATTATTTTCAAAACAAAAAAAAATTGAATTTTTCAATGCAATACGTATGCTATAGTATGCAAAACAAACACAAACCTGACAGTCAGTGTTTTTTAGCATGCCAGATTGCATTTTTTAATTCAATCTACCTCAATGTGCTGGCACACCTTACTCCTGAGTCATCATTGGCCAGCCGGCTTTTAATTGCAATTATTTGTCCATGTGCTGGCACACTCAACTTCTACGGATTTTCCATTGCTGCTGCAGCTGTTGTCGCTGCCTTTGCTGGTCTCGTCGTCGTCTTCGACTCTCTGGATCATCATTGCAGCTCTAGTCAACCTAGTGGCAATACAAAAATCGTTCACACAGTCATGCCAGATCGTACTCAACTTGCATACAATACGTGCTTTTGTTTCTGATACAAGCTTTATACACCAGCCGGAGTCATCATGAGCTTTTTGCTCACACCTGTGAAAATAGTCAACAAACAATGCTGGCTCACACTGCGCCCAAATGTGTGCGCTTTCAACAATAATGATCATCAACAACAACATGATGTTCATTAGATGCAGCTATAATCGTCGCACCTGCCAGCCAGTAAGCAGCAAAAATAAAATTGTCTACTTACCTGGGCAATATTTTCCTTCAATGTGTTGGCACACAAGAACAACAATCAAAACTTAATCACTGCGGACGGCAGTCCGCGCTAGTGACGAAAGCAGCACGAAGGGTGCGAAGGCGACTAGCATATATACACAGGAAGAATGGAAAATTTGCTATGACTGTCCGATCAGGTCGAGTTATATACCGATCGAAAGGTATCAACTTAACTTACAAATGTGCATACTAAGATTTTTTAAAACTCACCTGGTTCGTGAGATAAACAGGTGTAAATGGGAGGGGAAAAATTTAAATTATTGGAGCAAATGGGGCCGTTGGAGCCTTTTTGAATTTTCGTTGAATTTTTTACAATTCTTATCAAAAATACGCGTCGAATGACACCTTGATCATCAAAATCCGACAACTGGTTAAAAAAAAAATTAATTTTGAAATTTTGAGTCGCCTTCCGAAAATGAGATGAAAAGTCAGTATGTTTGTCTGTTTGTTTGTTTGTTTGTTTGTATCAAAGCGATGATTTAGCTTAAAAGTTTGAATGAGGACTTGTTCCCGCTCAAAAATCTAGAAACGTTTGTTCTACGACTTTTTCGAAAAATCGCTAGTTTAGCGGGAAATCGCTAAAAACCGCTGAAATTGAAACCCTTATATCATCCAAACGATAGAAGCTACAGATGTGATATATATATCGTTGAAAAGGTAGTTCGAAGGGCTTTTAAGCATAGCTGTACACTTTTTTGCTTAAGAGCACAGGTAAATTGCTACAGGTGAAATAAGGTTGGCAGTTGGCAGCAGAAACAACAACAACAACAACAGCAAACAACAACAACCACACATCATGATAACTGCATATCTGCTTGCAATGCAATACGGCATTCATGATAAAGCGCCATCCATCGGCAGTCGACGGCAGCAGCAGCAGCAGCGTCATCAGTCGGCGTATTCAGCTGCAGCATCTCCGTTTGGCTGCCACACAGTGCAGAAAAGGCACTATAAACACACATTTTAAAAATTGTTTTAAAATTATCACTGCGGACGGCAGTCCGCGCTAGTGACGAAAGCAGCACGAAGGGTGCGAAGGCGACTAGCATATATACACAGGAAGAATGGAAAATTTGCTATGACTGTCCGATCAGGTCAAGTTATATACCGATTGAAAGGTATCAACTTAACTTTCAAATGTGCATACTAAGACTTTTGAAAACTCACCTGGTTCGTGACATAAACAGGTGTAAGTGGGAGAAGAAAAGTTTAAATTATTGGAGCTAATGGGGCCTGTGGAGCCTTTTTGAATTGTTTTTAAATTTTTTACTATTCTAATTAAAAATACGCGTCGAATAACACCTCATTCATCAAAATCCGACTACTCGTTCAAAAGATAATTAATTTTGAAATTTTTGGTGGCCTTCCAAAAATGAGATGAAAAGTCAGTCTGTTTGTTTGTTTGTTTGTTTGTTTGGATCAAATCGTTAATTTAGCTTAAATGTTTGAATGAGGACTTGTTCCTTCTAAAAAATCTAGAAACGTTTGTTCTACGACTTTTTCGAAAAATCGCTAGTTTAGCGCGAAATCGCTAAAAACCGCCAAACTTAAAACCGCCATAGCATCCAAACGATAGAAGCTACAGATGTGATCTATATATCGTTGAAAAGGTATTTCGAAGGGCTCTTAGGCATACCATAAGGTATTTTTCTCCACATTTTGGCGGTTTTTGAGAAAACGCCGCTAACGATTATTTTTAATTTTCAATATGTTATAGTTTGTACAATTTCGCGTTTTTTGATATATCATGCATAAATTGTAGTCGATTGGTTTGGAAGATATAATCAATTAACTAAATATATATATTTTACTTTGAATTGCAATAGGACGGCAGCAGCAATTACATTTGACTAACAGTCCAGTAACAATGAAATCTATAATTAGACGGTCGTTGTTAAAGTTCGCCAGTGGCGCAAAGTGTAGAGCGTTCGATATTTATATGAATTCTCCGTTCGGGTTCCGGGTTCGAATTCTGGCACGGACAAAATTTTTTTTGTTTTTTTTTAATATTTAAATGCAATTAATTTGTTAGTAGATGATTATCATTCATAAATTTTTGTTGATTGGCTTGGAAGATATAACCTATTAACTAAATATATACATTTTACTTTGAATTGGAATAGGACGGCAGCAGCAATTACATTTGACTAACAGTCCAGTAACAATGAAATCTATAATTAGACGGTCGTTCTTAAAGATCGCCAGTGGCGCATAGTGTAGTGCGTCCGATTTTTGCATGAATTCTCAGTTCGGGTCTCCGGGTTCGAGTTCTGACACGGCCAAAGCTTTTTTTTTTTATTTTTTTTTTTATTTTTAAATGCAATTAATTTGTTAGTAGATGATCCGAATAGGTTTTTTTTTAATGTTTTTCAATTTTAAAAGGGTGTTGGCAGAAATCTAAGCCTCAAAATAAAGAATCGCTGTAGTCAGATCTGTCTAAGGTGCTAAGTTTCCGTCAAGTTTGATATGTTCGGGAGACGCGGGTTCAACTCCCAGCGTGAGCAATTTTTCTAAAAATTGTTTTTTATTAGCAGACTGTATTCTATTTTCTATAAACACTAAATACCTTTTGACAAAGTAGTTTTGTCAAAAGCAGAGGCGATTGCAAAAATTTCTGATATCCCCCAAAAAAACCTCTTTACGCGGTAAAAGTCTAGTGACGAAAACATTTCCATGCCACAAAATTTCTGATATCCAATTTTGTGACGAAAAAAAAAAAATTGGCATTCGGCACTTTGCGCAAAAAGCTTCAGCTTCCTTGCACCTAAAAAATAACTTTTTGCGCAGTGCCGAATGCCATTTTTTTTTTACTTTGTATGTATATTAATTTTTTTTTTTGGCATATATAATAAACGAGCGGGGGTTGGCGAGCGAAGCGAGCAGGGGGCGGAGCCCCCTAGTATATAATAAATTAACATATATAAAAAATTAAATATATTTCGTCACAAAATTGGATATCAGAAATTTTGTGGCATGGAAATGTTTTCGTCACTAGACTTTTACCGCGTAAAGAGGTTTTTTTGGGGGATTTTTAATACACACACTTACACACACATACAAACAAAAATTATTATTAATTTTTAATTTGTATAAAATACTCTATCATACCAACATATATACACACATTTTATTATATAAGTTAAACACAAAGAAAACACACAATCAAAACGTCACTAAAAGTTACATATTACTTAAAAACAAAACTTAATTACACCATAATGTCCCCTTTTAATGCCGATTCCATTTGTTTGCTGCCATTTGTGTTTTTGATAAAAGTGAGGGAAGGCACACATCAAAAATGGCAGCATTCAACATGCGTAATATTCCCCCTAAAACACTAAAACAAAACAAAAAATAGATTAAAGCGAAAACTAGCAGCGGATTCTTTTTAAAAGAGTCTCTTTTTTGCATACATAATTCCTGCCCACCTTTTTAGGCTTTTTACTAACAAATCACGCTGCTACAAACATTCAAATTTAAATAACTATAAAATGATAATATATACCCTTAACCTATTCCCTCCAGTCAATGTCCACTTGACCACTCTTATCATACCTGATGGCTTGAGGCGAAGCGAGATTCGCTGGCGCTTCACTAACTCCCACCCCCTTTTAATGCGCTTAATTTAGATAAAATCACTAGAATGTAAGCAAATTTATTTGCAAAACAAACACAAAACACACATACAAAAGATCAATCTCAGAAATAGTATGCAAATATTGTATCAAAAGGGCATGCAGGCAGTGTATAATAATTGGCCATGCCTGCTTTGCATGCTCTTCGAATACAAATAGACACACATTAGAGCCCTGCATGAGTTAACACTAAGTCGTGTTAACAGTCAGAAATCACACTGTGCACACATTCAAAACGACACAAGTGTGCTTTTTAAGTCATTCATTTTTCGGACTCATTGACCCGAAGCTAAGCTGTCGTGTGATTCGAATCATTTCGTATGATACTGTTTCACACTGTTATGAAAATTTGCTGTCATTCAAGTCGTTTTGACAGTTGGAACAGTGTTGAATATGTAAATCAAGCACACACAGAGAAAAAATTACTTCTGATTTGTTTTAATATAAATAGAAGAATGGAAAATAATTCGAGCACTGGTTCTAAAGATGATTATGTAAGTGAACAAATTTATCTGGTTTTAATCTAAACTTATGTAAACTGCGAAAAAAGAAGCTCCATTACATGAAAAAATAGTCTAAATAAATCAGGGACCGCAAATAAGAGTTATGAATGCTAAATTCAACTAAAAAAATCAATGTGAAGGAAATATGCTACAGTAAAATGGTGAACACCAAAATTCATATTTCAGCCGGAGCTATTGATATCAGCAAAAAACTTATATTTTCAATTAATAAAATATAAATCAAATTTAATTCTTATATTTAATTTTTATTAAAAAAGTCAAAAATAATCGTTAAAATTCAATTTTTAAATAAAAGTTGTGAAATAACTCTTATTTCTGATTTTTTCAATAAAAATTTTTGATTTTTATTTAAAAAGTTGCAAATAAGAGTTATTCCGTAACTTTTATTTTAAAAATCAAAAATAAAAGTTAAAGTGAATATCTTTTGAACCAAGTGGTGGATTTCCAAAATTTAAAAATATTCTGGATCTATGACTCAAGACCTTTCATATGATGTCTCACATGTCCTTTAAGGACGAATTTAAGGATCCGACTATTTTCTATTATATTTCATTATTTCTTCTATATTCGTTGCAGTAATATATGTAAATATTATTGGCACACAAAATACCAGTTGATACTAAAAATACTAAAAAATACTAGAGTTAAAAAAAATACCAAAAATACTAAAAATCACAAAAATACCAAGGAGTTCAACAAAACTCAAAATTTCAATATAATAAAAATATTATTATTATTTCTTTTAATTATTATACATAAGTTCTTTATAATATAACTAGGGGGCTTCGCCCCCTGCTCGCTTCGCTCGCCAGCCCCCGCTCGCTTCGCTCGCAAATTGACAAGAAGGTCTTTTGTTGTCCAGCTTAAACTTAAACTGCTCGCTTCGCTCGCCAACCCGCAGCTCGCTTCGCTCGCAAAAAATTAAAAGAACTTTTTTAGTTGTCCAGTTTAACAAATTAATACAATATAAGGGGGTCCGTCCCCTGCTCGCTTCGCTCGCCAAATTGAAAAGAAGGTCCTTAGTAGTCCGTTTTAATAAATTTATATAATATAGCATTTTTTGTAAAAAAAACGGAAACATTTAACTTCCGCTGTCCGCGGTATTAATGTTTCTTTCTTGCAATTGAACTTTGGCTAAAAGTCAGATTTATTGATTTGGCGGGAAAAATCCAGATTTGGCGGGAAAAAGCTAAATTTGGCGGGAAAAAGCTAAATTTGAGGAAAATTCAAAATTTAGCAAGAAGAGTAAATGTGTGAGCTTTCTAAGAATATCTCATACAACAACAGAGTTTTTGATTCTAAAGGCTAATTTGCATCCGATTGATCCTATGGCAGCTATATGATATAGTCATCCGACTTTGACCAAATTTGATAACAATGTAAAGGAAATTTCCAAACATATAATCTGTGAGTTTGGTTGAGATATCTTAAGAAACAAAAAAGTTTTTCATACTAAAGGTTATTTTGCATCCGATTGTTCCTATGGCAGCTATATGATATAGTCAACCGACTTTGACCAAATTTGGTCAGAATGTAAGAAACAGTCCCAAACATACAATCTGTGAGTTTGGTTCATATATCTTAAGAAACAAAAAAGTTTTTCATACTAAAGGTTATTTTGCATCCGATTGTTCCTATGGCAGCTATATGATGTAGTCATCCGACTTTGACCAAATTTGATAACAATGTAAAGGAAACTTCCAAACATATAATCTGTGAGTTTGGTTGAGATATCTTAAGAAACAAAAAAGTTTTTCATACTAAGCAATTCCGTGACCTTTGACCTTGATTTTGACCCACTTACAGGTCGAATTTAGCAAAACGCCGTCTTATTGCACGATGAAATTATCTCATCTATGTTGTGTGCAAATTTCAGCTTTCTATCTTTTACCGTTTGGGCTACACGTTGATTCTCAGTCAGTGAGTCAGTCAGTCAGTGAGTCAGTCAGTCAGTGAGTCAGTCAGTCAGTCAGGACAAAGAGTTTTATATATATAGATAACTAAAGACTAGAGTACTAGCTACTGGGCCATCGACCCGATAAAAAAAATAAATTTATTATATATTACATAAAAAGATTTTTTCATTAATTTTAAGGGCTTTAATCTCGGTTGATTATTTTGCGACTTTCATATTCGCTCAATAAGTAGGGAATGATTTTAAAAATCACTTTTGTTCATGAGATTGCCAATCTCTATCAAGAGTTATACTTTTGTTGAAAAACTCATCGAGCGAAGTTTTTGTGTAACTGGTGTAACTGTAATGATCAGTGTTGCCAAAACAGATTTTTATCATGTCAGTGCTAATTTAGCTTTTAGTTTTTTTTTTGGCTTTTTTTTAAATATAGGTAAACTTTAACTAATTTGCCGCATATAGTATTGTTAAATCATGATGATCACAATTACATTTAAACATCATTAAAAGGGTTTTGGGCATCACAATTTTATGCTCAACTCTGAGGGCATATTGGATTTTCGTACTATTCCCCATTAAAAACAGCTATTTTACATCCCAAAAGTTACCAACACTGCTGTTAATGTACCGATAGTCGCGGTCCAGTTACAGTTCATTCCCAATTGGTGTTATCTCTTCATTGATCGAGAGCCACAAGTTTTAGCTTACTTACTAACCAAAACACATTTCTTGTGCATTATTCTTTCGTAACGCGTGGTGTCGAGTAAATTTTTAGAAATGGGTCGCAAGCGGGACTATATTCTTCGGAAATTTTTCAATTTTGAATTGGATAGAAATGCAAATGTGTGCAAGATATGCCAGCGTGTTTTCAAGGGCAACTATATTACCAATTTAAAGCGCCACTTGCTCGATGAGCATAAATCTCAGTACGAGAATAAAATTAGTGAGCAAGGAAAAAGTGAACCAAGTGAAAAAAAGAAAAAAATTTCGGTTACCTTCGCCACAAATGAGGTCAAGGATGCATGCGTTCAGCTAGTAACGATGGAGAAAATGCCGTTTGCTGTGCTGGACTCTGAGCCGTTCAAGAAGCTGACAAGCCAAATTTTTCAGGATTGGAGATGAGTCCCATAACATCCCGAAATATAATGGAGCACGTGGCGGAAAAATTTGAAGTTGTCAAGGCATCTATTATAAAGGCAATGAAGCTGAGACTAATTTCCCTCAAGCTTGACATCGCATCAAGGCATAGTAGAGGCATCTTGGGAGTGAATGCTCAGTTCTACGAAAACGGGGCGATTAAGATTGTAACACTTGGAATAATCGAGCTCAACAAGAAGCATACCGCCACCAATCTCAGTGCTGAGATCGAAAATATTTTACAAGAGTTCAGTTTGATGAAAAACCAAATTTATTCTATTACTTCGGACAATGGTCGAAACATAATTAAATCTATTGAGCTTATGAACGAAGACACCGAAGATAGCTGCGATGATGAGGAAGATGAATTGGTCCATCAAGTTAACATTTTCTCCATTGCGTCTGTAAAATGTGCTGCTCACACACTTCAACTGGCGGTTAAAGACTTTTTTTAAAAATATTCCAAATGATTCTCTAATCGATGAAGCTCGCAAGCTGGCGAAGGCATTGTGGACACCAACCTACAGGTATATAATTAAACTTTTAAGTTTCCTATGCGACGAACGCCCCCTAAATCTGAAATATTTTGTAGGCTTTTAATTTCTAATGAAGGCTTACCTCAGCCCTTTATTGACCTTCCTACGAGGTGGAATTCGACTTTTGAGATGCTTCAACGCCTTCTTCTGCTTAAGAACTTCAGTGAGAATAGCGTTAGCGCGTGGTTTCAATTGACTGAAGCAGATTGGGCTGAAGTTAATGAACTCGTCGAAGCATTAAAACCTATCTATTTTGCCACACAAAAGCTGCAGAGAGAGCAGCTGTATTTTGGCGATTTTTACAAGATTTGGTTAGAGCTTACGTTGACAGTGAAAGCCATGAAAAACTCACACAGTGCCTCCTTGCAAGAGGCAATCGAGAAGAGAGAAGAGGCTTTAACGAACAGCGAATTGGTCTCTTCAGCCATCTATTTGGATCCCAGGACGCGAAGGATTTTACTTCAAAATCCAATAAAACTAATCTGTGCAAGAAACCATTTGGCTAAATCTTTCGAAAAAGCAATGGTCTTGCAAAGAAAGTTAGTATGATTAATAGCGTCTAATATGCACATGTTCTGTTTATGTGAGCTTTGTGATTTATATAATTCTCTTTGCAGGACAAACTATCACCAACAACAAACTTAAATTCGTCACAGACCGCTGCGCATACTTTGGAACAGCCTTCTACAAGCCAGTTCTCGATCGCGTCGCAGAGCACTTGCTCATTGCTAAATGATTTCCTGAATTCCATTGCTGTTGCTTCAGGCAATGAGGAATCAGATGAAGACGAAGAAAATGAAGTTCAGCTGGCAATAAATGAAATTAATAGTTATTGTCCGAAGCCAATTGATATTAACGAAAATATTATGACTTATTGGGAGGATAAAAAATGTATATATCCCGTTTATATCAGTTGGCAAAGGTTATTTATTGTGTTCCTGCAACACAAGTCAGCGTCGAAAGGGCATTTTCAGCACTGAAACTTGTGCTATCCGACTTGCGATGCAATTTGTCACCAATATCTCTTAAACAAATTATGTTTTTAGACCTAAACAAAACAGTTTAAAATTTAATTAAACTTTAAGTTTAAATATTGTTCACAAATGGTACAAACATTATTCATTATATAACATCTATATATATAAAACTCTTTGTCCTGACTCACTGACTGACTGACTGACTGACTGACTGACTGACTGAGAATCAACGTGTAGCCCAAACGGTAAAAGATAGAAAGCTGAAATTTGCACACAACATAGATGAGATAATTTCATTGTGCAATAAGACGGCGTTTTGCGGAAATTCGACCGCTAAGTGGGTCAAAATCAAGGTCAAAGGTCACAGAATTGCTTAGTATGAAAAACTTTTTTGTTTCTTAAGATATCTCAACCAAACTCACAGATTATTTGTTTGGTACTGTCTCTTACATTCTGACTAATTTTGGTCAAAGTCGGGTGTCTATATCATATAGCTGCCATAGGAACAATCGGATGCAAAATAACATTTAGTATGAAAACCTTTTTTTATTCTTAAGATATGTAGTGGCCCAGTGTGTCAGGTCCCAAGCTGGGTGCCTGTGTGGTGATCTTTTTAAGGAGCACTGTAGCGGATACCCTGCAGATTTTTAAAAGAGATCTGACTAAGTCGGGTTTCTCGCTGTTGCCACATAGGAGTCGAGTTCGTGCACTTCTTGCTTAGCCTAGACTCAGCTCGACGGATGGGGCGGGGTTCTTTCTCCTCCTATGGTGGCGTACACGCACACTACAACAAAATATAAGTGCACTAGGAAGCAAACAACATAATAACGGAAGCGGAGATGAAAATGGAAATATGAATCGGACAAGAAATCAACAGACAGACATTTGTGGCTCATTGTTCGGTTGTAGGGTATTTAGATGTCATGTATACCCTATTCTGTACCCTCCCTACCTTGGCAATATCTAGTTAGAATTTTAGGAATTGCCCCTAAAGTAACTCTTGTTACTTCTTACATTTGGATTGGCATTGGCTGCAGATTGGCGACGGTTTCAGAGGAAAAATTTAAAGTTCCATTATTTCAAAATAAATTTCAAACAATATTTATTAAATTAATATGATTTATATTCATGTTCATTCTTCTTTCATTATATTTCAAAATCCTAAATATCCCTGTATGTATGTTTGTCGTATGTGATGATGATATAAATTTTTAAATGTATATGTAATTTATCGTTTTATATTTTAAGTCCGTAACTGTCAACCTTATTTTGCGACCTTTTAATTTGCAAGCCGATCATTTCGTTTCCGCGCCCGCGAACTCGTTTCTGATCCGCGCGTAACAAGTAAGGCTTGGTGTCGCTTGGACCACTGCGTCATACTAGTACGTCAACCCCATACGATAAAAAATAAAAAAAAAATAAAATAGTAATTAGTTTTACATAATACAAGAATAAATTTTAAATGAATTAAATTTCCAAACATTATTTTTGAGCAACTATTGATTATAAAATTATTCAAGAGTTGTAAATGGGCATAAAAAATTTTGAATTCAAAATTTAATTTTCAGAGCCATTATTAAATAAAAAAAATTCGAGAGTATGTTTGATGAATAGATCTAATCATAAAAAAATTAAGAAAATACCAAGTCTTAGGACTCACCAAACACGCCGTGTTGGCCAAGATGACATGTGGCTAACCCATTAATAATGGAAAAATAATAATGATAAAGATCATAACCCTCATACATACGTTGACCTATGCTAGTGGGCTCTTTACATAAGTTTTTTTTTCAATGATTAATTAAAATTTAATACATCATTTAGCAAAATATTTAAAAATTCAAAAAAATGTTAATTTAATTTTAAGAAAATATATAATCATTGCTTGTTCATTTCTTTTCTTTCGAGCACCACTAAGTGGTTTTTATTTAAGTGCGCAGCACTTTATTTTTGAAAAATTGATTTTTAATTATAACCACTTATAAATTTTGGCTACACTGTACAGGGGAGTTTTATGTATGCCTAACCAACATTTTTGGGAGCTAAATAAAAAGGCGCTCGGCAGTGATCAATCCCTCGTGGAGAATCTCAGCAAGATTCTTTGAAAAACAAATCCATTTCAGCAACACAATTTTTCAGCAGCAGGAGCGGGTCAAAATCAACAGCTTATGTTGCTGCCGGGGCAGGGTGATGTCCGATGGACATTATATCCGAGATTGGCCAACTGACTTTAATGTTCATGCATTAAATCAGGCTTTATTCTTGTTCCAATTAAAAATGGAATTTATTTATTTTCTTAAATTGATTGAAAAATCAAATTGTAAGAAATAAATAAAATAATAGAATCGAATTAAAAGCACTGGCACGGGGCACTGTCGAAAAGAATCACATTACTATAGGTATCACTGTACTTCCACTCACATACCTGGCTTATATAAAAAAAAACTGCAAAAATATATTATGTTCCCTCGATGGGAAAGAAAATCCAGAAATTGTCGTCAAAATATCATCCGGGGAAGAACGTCCGGGAATTGAAAATCCGGGTGGGGAAAATCCAAGAAAAAAATGTCTTTATTTTACACTTTTAAAAGTGTTTTGTCACCGCACATGGAATTATTGAAAAGTATTTCGCACAGACTGGCACTATTTGTTGTGCTTTGCACAAGAGTCACTCGCTCAATGTTTTAGGCAAATTCGATCGGCAGCTAATTAGCTAAGCTCGATCTCGAAATGTAAATCAAAGCGTAGGCGGCGAGAGATAAGAACGGTTAAGTCGTATGATTTAGTCGTACTTATCCAAGGTGACATAAGGGAGCCGATAGGGTACTCGGTATAATGCTCACCAACACAAACAAATGCAATAAACAGCAAAGAGAGCTAAAAATAACACAGCTTGCTTAAAGCAGTGCGCATGCGTGTATTCTGCAAGCAGTGCGCCTGTGTGCATTCTGCATGCAGTGCATCAAGAAGTGCATATTGCAAGCAGTTCACATTGATGTTCTCAAGCAGTGCAATCTTGATCTATTTTTAGAACAATGGTTTTGGCACTGTAAAGGTGCATTTAGACTAGTTGACGCAGCGTCAATTTCAGGAAAGTCAACTATTGGCAACCAAGGTCAACGCATTATTTGCGTTTACATTAGTTGACTTAGTTGACCAAAAATCATGTTTGGCAACTACTTTTCCAGTTGGTCAACGCAAGAGCTAGCAACGCATTGTCGATGAAGTTGACAGCTATTTAAACTAGTTGACATTAAAATTCGTTGACGTTTGCTTTGCCATTGCTCTTTAGTTGACATCGATATTTTGTATTATGATGATTTGATATTTCCCGTTTGTTGCGGTTTTTGTAATCGGAGTTTGTGTTGTCCCATAAATTTGGAATTTCTTCAACGCGATCAATTGAAAACACTTTTCATCCGTCCAGCTTGCACCTACTTTTCTGGCGCGTCGTGTTTTTTTTTCATCAGCTTGTTTTGTCGTTATGTCGTCGTCGTTGCTTATTTCAGCAAAAATATCCGTAAATTCTGGATCCATTTTTTGTCAATACAAACTTTTTAACTTTTGGCTTATTCAAATTAAATAGTGTGCAATTTTGCTTTGTTAGAGGTGGCCAAATATCGATGTGCCATCAATCTATAGCTTCCGATAGTAATCGGTTTCAACCATGCAACCCACAAATATTTTCGTTTTAATATATATTTAATATATATTGTATAAGATATATTTATAAATAATTAATAAAGTATTTTATTAAACTTATGATTTTATAATTATGATTTTTAAACAGTTCTCCGCAAAAAAAGATGTTATTCAACCAACAATGATGGTGAAATCGAAGTGTTTGCCACCTCTGTTATGTACACAAAGCTTGTCAACACAAAGCAAAAGAATGAACATGAAGTCAATTTGAATTTCCATTGTCAACGCGTCAATTACGAGTTCAATAGTTGACAATAAGTGTTTACACTATGTTTACACTCACAATGTCAACTGACATTTTTCGCATTGTCAATTTATAGTCAACGCAGCTGTTGACCGTGTTGACCACTGTTTACACTAGGATTGACTAAGTTGGCATCAAAATTGACTTGCTTGTCAACTAGTCTAAATGCACCTTTACTGTTGTACTGCTTAACAAAATAACTTGCAATGTAAATGTAAATGAAAAGAGAAAATATTAATCATACGAACTGGTCACTACAGATATCTCAACCAAACTCAATGATTATATGTTTGGGACTGTCTCTAACATTCTGGCCAAATTTGGTCAAAGTCGGGTTACAATATCATATAGCTGCCATAGGAACAATCTGATGCAAATTAACCTTTAGAATCAAGAACTCTGTTGTTGTATGAGATTTGAAAGTACACTTTTTTCAAATTCGAAAATCTCAGTCGGTACTTATTGGGTTAAGGAAAGTTTTGTATCATTCAAACAGTCCCTAGGCCAATTACGTTTTGCCTATGGTCGAATAAATATAAACGTTAAGGAAACTCCAAAAACCACTCTTTTATGGTGTCCGGTTTTCTTTGTCCGGTACTGTATATCAGAGTTGTTCCTAATTAACTACTTTTTTAATGAATTTAACATATCATTGGCATTGAAAAAAAGGAGTGCTAGTGAAATGTCATTTCAGTAGGCATTGAAAAAAGTAGTGCTAATGAAATTTCATTTATCTAGCATTGAAAAAAGTAGTGCTAGTGAAATTTAATTTTTTTAAAAAAAAATTTTAATTACTTTACATTTTCAATGCCAATTAAAATTTTTTAATTACTTTAATTACTTTACATTTTCAATGCCAATCAAAATTTTTTAATTAGCATTGAGTAATTATAGGAAAAAATTATTTTAAATAAAATTAATAAATATTTTTTGGATAAGTTAAAAAAAATTTTAAAAAATTTAGGAAAATGGAAAAAGAATTGTAGAAAATTGTGGAAAATTTGCTTTTCCAATAGTTTTTCCGATATACGATATATTTATCCGATAGTTTTATACAATAATTTTATGCGATAGTCTTATTCGATAGTTGTATACGATAGTTTTTTTACGATAGTCTTATACAATAATTTTATACGATATGTATACAATAGGTTTATACAATAGTTTTTTACGATATATGTATACAATAGGTTAATACAATAGTTTTTTACGATATATGTATGTATATAATTGGTTTATACAATAGTTTTTTTAAGATATATTTATACGATATTAATTCATGCAATAGTGCACTGTTGTTACGTCACAGCTTAAAATATTTAAATATGTTCATCACTACTTTTTTTATGAACGCCCATTTTTCATCGAAAAATAATAAGTGTTCACTTTTTCTGAAACCCCCAGGATAATAAAAGTCGTGTTCGTTTTTTTCCACCTCTAATCGGTTAATATATATTTATATATTTTTTCTTTTCAAAATATATTATTTGCTTTTAGCAAAACCAATTGCTCAAAATGGCTGTCCGATAATTTTTGCCGTTTCGGTCCGTTTATAAGTCCAGCGTTGCTGTAAAGGCGTTCAACTGGCGCAGAAGACGGCAATGGCGTATTATACTGGAAAAATGCCGATTTAATGGTTGGGTATCTGTTAAGACTCTCGATGGAGTCATCCACATCATTTAGGTATCGTGCAAACTCGACACGTAACGGAGTCTCTTCCAAAGATTTTTCTAATAAATGAAAAAATAAATGTATTCAAAATTAAATAAATATTTTTATGAGCTGAAATACCTGTAGCACTCTCTCCAAAATCGAAAAAGCTGAACATTTTTGTGTCCTTTTGTGCTGAAGACGTGCTGGGTGTGTCGACCGAAAATTTTTCTGCATGCTGTGGGAACATTTCCTTAATTTTTCCCTCAGTTCATTCCGGCGCAGTCTCAAGCATGGCTGGCGCAAATTTAAGCTTTATGGCTGGGCAGGCAATGGCAGCCACAAATGAATCGTGAGATTCGGGAGTCATCTCAAAAAAGTTCGTTAACCTCGCCATCAGTGCATCCACCATACTCTCAATCCGTTCATTAAGGATTGCATTTTCTGCCACTGCACCTTTATGGTTATAAGGGTAGGAATGAAATACCCATACAACATGGTTTTTTCCCCTTGGAGGAGGTCGAGCCCTGCTGCCAATGGCTCCATTATTTGGCAATATTCCTCTAAATATTGAAATTCTCGGGAAGTCAGCTTTGCTACTCCCAATAGCGTACATAGCTCCTCAAGCTTATCTTTGTGCTTGTGCAAATGCTGAAAATAATCCTAGAGGGTGTTACATCTGGTGGGACATGGCGTTTTTAGCGAGCAACCTAGATGGTTTTTAATAAATTTGGCAGACTTCGGACGGTTGCACTTGTTCCATAATGCTGAACATCTAAAAACAAATGTATCAAATGTTAATAAATGTATGTATTTTTCATAAACTTATTATTTACCTTGTCAAAACTCTCATATGCAGCTCGTGAATTTTTGAGTCACACTTTATTATATTAATATAGTCCGTTGTTGCTATTAAATTCAGCGTGTGACTTGCACACCTGTTCAGAGTCGGACTCTTCGTCCTCCTCACCAACATTATAATTGACTTAAAAAAATAAATAAAATTTATACGTGGCAAATATTAAATATTTTCGAAATTACCTTTAACGCCAAAGTCCTTAAATGCATTTACAAAATTGCTCCCATTGTCTGTAATGGTACAAACAATTTTGTCGCTGGACAACACGAAAGTATTATTAATATTTCGCATGACTTCTGCGATTTTGTCGGCGGTATGGCTTTCGTGTACATGGCATTTTCCTGGCATTCGTGTACATGCCAATGCAACGGAATGTCGATCGAATTTATGGTCAATCCAGTGACATGTATAGCCTTTTGGCCGACCAAATGTCTGCCGTTGTGCACACGTATGTCGCAGATGCAGCTTATGAAACTCGAACTTGTTGTCAAGCATCTTCGTTAGTTTCTATAGGCCCGGAACGACAACATTATTGCTTTCAAAAAGGGCAGTAAAAGATGGGTGGTCCACAATTGACAACGGTACACAAGGGTCCACCACGAATTTCAACACTTTCTCGTCGAAGTCGGATTGTCTAAATCCACCATTTCTTGCCCTTTTAGACCTATGGTCCTTTTCAAGCAAGAACTCGTCGTACTCAGAATGATGCCTTTCCTTTAAATGGTTAATGAAATTGGAAGTCACTTAATTAGAAGTAATTATTAAATTTTAATTATTTCCTTTTTGTTTTATTATGTATTAAAAACTAGAGCTGCAAAATCATCGAAGCTAAATCAACGGCTTGAAAAGTGTGCGACTATATAATCCCCCAAAAAACCTCTTTACGCGGTAAAAGTCTAGTGACGAAAACATTTCCATGCCACAAAATTTCTGATATCCAATTTTGTGACGAAATATATTAAATTTTTTATATATGTTAATTTATTATATACTAGGGGGCTCCGCCCCCTGCTCGCTTCGCTCGCCAGCCCCCGCTCGTTTATTATATATGCCAAAAAGAAATTAATATACATACAAAGTAAAAAAAAAAATTGGCACTCCGCACTTTGCGCAAAAAGCTTCAGCTTCTTTGCACCTAAAAAATAACTTTTTGCGCAGTGCCGAATGCCAATATTTTTTTTTTACTTTGTATGTATATTAATTTTTTTTGGGCATATATAATAAACGAGCGGGGGTTGGCGAGCGAAGCGAGCAGGGGGCGGAGCCCCCTAGTATATAATAAATTAACATATATAAAAAATTTAATATATTTCGTCACAAAATTGGATATCAGAAATTTTGTGGCATGGAAATGTTTTCGTCACTAGGCTTTTACCGCGTAAAGAGGTTTTTTGGGGGATATCAGAAATTTTTGCAATCGCCTCTGCTTTTGACAAAACTACTTTGTCAAAAGGTATTTATAAATGATAGCCCGAATTCTTATTTAACGCAAATGAACTGTCTGGCAACATTGGGTACACATGCAATGCACAAGTATAAAGATAAATTTTCTGTTTGAAATATTAAGCAATTAATTAATTATATAGTAAAGAAGAATAAATAAAATAAATTTACAAAGAGACTCTAATGCTTAACTCATTTGAATAAATTAAAGTCGCGTTGTCACATAACAAAACTAAACTTTCTGGCAGCACTGGTTACTTTAAGCACTGGTTGAGAGCACCACTTGCAAGCAGTTTATTTCCGCATTACGCTCCAGGCAGTGTACATACTGCACATGTACATGCAGTAGTGTAAAGGTAAAAGGTATATTCAGTAGATAGGTAATTTCTCGCCCAAACGAATTTTGACAGATATGTGTTATATGTCAAAAAACGCGGAATTGAATTGTCTACAACATATATTATATTTAAAAGTGATTTGATGTGTAGATTTTTCTTAAATTGTCAAAATGTGGGAAAAAATATCCTATTTCACCTGTAGCTGTTTACCTTTTTACTTAAAAAAACTTAAACTTTGAAGGTATGCCTAAAAGCCCTTCGAAACACCTTTCCAACGACATATAGAACATATCTGTAGCTTCTATCGTTTGGATGCTATGGGGGATTTTTCGAAAAAGTCGTAGAACAAACGTTTCTAGATTTATGAACAGGAACAAGTCCTCATTCAAACATTTAAGCTAAATCAACGATTTGATCCAAACAAACAAACAAACAAACAAACAGACTGACTTTTCATCTCGTGATCGGATTTTGATGATCAAGGTGTCATTCGACGCGTATTTTTATGACATATATTAAAAAATTAAAAAAGTTGACCAAAAGGCTCCAGCGGCCCCATTAGCTCCAATCATTTAAATTTTGCCCCTCCCACTTACACCTGTTTACCTCACGAACCAGGTGAGTTTCCAAAAGCGCACGCCCACCCCAGGATTCTTGGACTCACCTGTTTCTCCCATGGTCACAGTCACTTGTATATTCTTTCTCCCCTTTTGGGGTATTTTATCGCCGTTTACTTTATTTTTTTTTTATGGCAATCACAGAAAAAAACTTTTAACTCTTTTGTTCTGTTTTTACCACTGTTCACTTTGTTTTTGCCTTTGTGTTAAATACAGTCGAACTCTCAGAACTTGCTATTTAATATCTTTTTTTTTTCCTTTTACAAAAAAAAACCCAAAAATTATCAGGTGTGCTACAGAAATCTCTTTCACCTGAAAAATGACATTAATTTCATACAAATTCATGTCAAATTCAAGTGGAAGAGATTTCTGTAGCACACCTGATAAATATATTTTATGTATGGGTATTTCCAGGATCGCAAACGCTACATTTGTACGTCTTTAAATGAAAAAAAAAATGGCAAATGCTAAATGGATTTTATCAATGCTATTTTTATTATAAAAGACAAGCTTTTGAGACTTGTCGTTTTTTAATTATTTATAGAAAACAATGCATCGCGAACGCGACGAAAAATGGAAGTCATGTTTGACTTCATGTGTACAAATGCGAATGTCTGCGAAATGTGGCGAGTTATTTTGAAAAAAATTCTCTTAAACAATAATAAAATAATGTAGTTTTCCTTTTTAGAAATAATATTGATATGTTACTAACATTTTATATATTTTACAAGTTTTATTAGTAATTTCTAACGCGACATCGCGAACGTGACAAGATTTCCACCTAGTTTTTCCAAGAGTTTGTTTATCAAATTTCATTCTATATATCGGAAACAGCTTTTAAAACTTGTTTTACCCGTTACTTATAAAAATAAGTAAAAGGGGATATTATATTCGTTGCAATGTAGTGTAACAGGGAGAAGGAAGCATCTCCGACCCTATAAAGTATATATATTCTTGATCAGCATCAACAGCCGAGTCGATATAGCCATGTCCGTCTGTCCGTTCTGCTGTGAGCGCCTAGATCTCAGAGACTATAAGAGCTAGAGCAAACCAAATTTGGCACACAGATTTTTATAAACCCCACGCAGATCAAGTTTGTTTCAAAATTTTGCCATGCCCCTTTCCGAAAAACCACCATTTTAAGATATAATGTTTTTTTTTTTGTAGCTTTCGTTAAATACTGTTAATTACTATCATCCTCCTAAATCGCAACAAGATTGGACAAATACATCAATGGTAATGACTGATTTAAGTTTTAGGCAAGCTTGAAACTTATATTTATTATTCATGTTTAAACTCATACATGTCGGGTTAGCGTTTTAGTTTTAGCTTTAGCTTTAGTTTTTAATAGATTTTATTCACGAGCTGTGCGCGTTGTACGAATTCCCGAGAGAAATGTGAGTGCTACCTTTGCTGCGGTCAAACTTGCCAATTCTAATTGTCAAACATAATGACCCCGCATATTCTGAGGGCACTCCTTGCCGTCTCACTCACACTCTAGGGACTACGTCCAGCAGCAGCTCGGTCCATCTCACTCATTCGGACCTTTCTGAGCAACTCTATTTACTGCACTCTTTTACCAACACTGCAGTAACTGACAAGACGTCATGACTAAGGGAAAGTAGTAGGCCAACAAAGCCTACACCAAGCCTACTGAGGTTGCTACCAATTTTACATCGCCACGACACGGCCATCCTGACATTTACACGTCCTCGTGTACTCGTTAAGATATCACGACGAATAAATTAGTCATGTACAGAATTTATTTCTAGCATAACTTATTCGTTTTCTATTACAGTCTTGGTTTCTAATTAATATTATTTCAACACATTCGAAAATTCTCATGTTAATTCATTTCTCTACCACTTGTAACGATACCACTCAATAGTCTTCCGCCTGTATACCCACATTGCCACACTCTAGGGCCTTCGCTAAACTTCGCGGTTATTACATTGTTCCAACTGGACTCATCGTCTCACCAAGACGGATACCACATCGTTCTAACCGAACTTATCGTCTCACCTACGGTACCACATCGTCTCACATAGACGGATTCCACATCGTTCCAACTGAACTCATCGTCTCACCAAGACGGATACCACATCGTCTCACATAGAGGTATTCCACATCGTTCCAACTGAACTCATCGTCTCACATAGACGGATACCACATCGTCATATCTGACGGATAACTCATCGTCTTCCCTAGACGGATTCCGCATCGTCATATCTGACGGATAACTCTTCGTCTCACCTAGACGGCTCATTCTCAGTCCCATCTGGACTCTTAGGCAGGCTCAACTCTTCATTCTCAATCAAATAGTGCCATTCAACAACTATGCATCAACTATGCATCCGCCAGGTTACTTTCACTCAAATTCACAAGCTATGAAACCCTTCATTGCAACTAAGCACATCACGTGTGTGCAATTTTTCTTCACACAACATATCACACGAATATGTTACAACAGTCTTAACAAATCTCATTTGGATATTGAAATTCTTTTGGAGCATAGCCAACTTGCATCTTTCTCAGATCCTCACGATCTTCTAGAACTTAAATAACCAAAAATGGTCCTTTCAACTTAGCATCCAATTTGGTTTGATGCCGTTCTTCATTTTTCGATAGAACATAATCTTAAACTTTATGTCCATCAACTGTTGCTATCCTTTTATCATATCTGGTTTATCATCGAAAACTCTACTGGTGACGAAAACATTTTCTTGCCCCAAAATTTCTGATATCCAATTTTGTGACGAATAATGTTAGGTTTTACATATGAATTATTTTCAAAAAAATGTTTGTCCCTCGGCACGTTCCAGCTAAGTTCTTCATACCTAATAAATACTACATTTTTGCGCAGTGCAGAGTGACAAAAATTTTTTTGTAAATAATTCATACGTAAAACCTAACATTATTCGTCACAAAATTGGATATCAGAAATTTTGGGGCAAGAAAATGTTTTCGTCACTAGACTCTTACCTCGTAAAGAGGTTTTTTTTTATAGGATATCAGATATTTTTGAATAAGACATTAGAAATTTTGAAATTTCAGTATTTTTTGACAGTATAACTTGTCAACTTTGTTTATTGTTTGTACGAGCAAAAACAAACAGTCTGGCAACACTGGTTCGTTTTACGAACACACATGTCAATCGCAAAATCAATCAATTTACCTATGTAATTTAGAAAAAGTTAAAAGGTATGCATAAGAACCCTTCAAAATAGCCTTCTCAACGATATATAGATCGCATCTGTAGCTTTTATTGTTTGGATGCTATAAGCGGCTTAAATTTATAGCGGTTTTTAGCGATTTCCCGCTAAACTAGGCGAATTTTCGGAAAAGTCGTAGAACAAACGTTTCTAGATTTTTGAGCGGGAATCAAGTACCTTATTCAAACTTTCAAGCTATAAGAATACGATTTGATCCAAACAAACATAACGGATCCTCTTCCAATTCTACGAAACGTATATTTTCAGCTAACTGGTAATGTCTTCGCAAACCCCTTGGCTAAAAGTTATGCTTTCATATATCAAAAAAAGCGAATTCTTACAAACTACAACATTTTGAAAGTTAAAAGATGAAGTTCGCAGCGTTTTCTCAAAAACCGCCAAAATGTGGAGAAAAACACCTCATTTCACCTGTGGCTGTTTACCTATTTACCTAAAAGAAAAACTTTGAAGGTATGCCTAAGAGCCCTATCGAAATACCTTTTCAACGTAATATAGATCACATCTGTAGCTTCTATCGTTTGGATGCTATGGGGGTTTTAAGTTTGGTCCATCTCACTCATTCGGACCTTTCTGAGCAACTCTATTTACTGCACTCTTTTACCAACACTGCAGTAACTGACAAGACGTCATGACTAAGGGAAAGTAGTAGGCCAACAAAGCCTACATCAAGCCTACTGAGGTTGCTACAAATTTTACATCGCCACAACATACACTAATAGTTTATGGTAATTGAAATAGCCATATTTAGATTTCATAGAGCATTGTAACATGTTCGAGATATAAGAGCTGCACAGTTGTTAACCTGAAGGAGTTGCTATTGAAAATTAAAAAAAAAGGAATTTCTAAAGGGTCTATCTGAAACAATGGTTTTAAGACAATATTTGGGAAAGTAATAACAATAATAACATTGCACAGTTGTTAATCTGAAGGAGTTGTCTCAATGCATAAGCTTTGCACAATTTTAAACCTGAAGAAGTTTCTATCTTGAAAAGTTAGTTCAAAGCATGGGCATTTTGTAAAAGTTCATACGTATGCATGTTAATCTGTTGAATGTTGGTTAGTGTCGTTTCTACTTGGTTGTAGGTGAGTTTTGACAGACAACGTTTCGTTGAAATTCAAATATTTATAAATAAATATTTTATAATATACTTTATAGTGTCGGATATGCTTCCTTCTCCCTGTTACATACATTGCAACGAATACAATATCCCCTTTTACTTATTTTTATAAGTAACGGGTATAAAAAACACAAGGTTTGTGTACTTCATTAATTTAAAAAACCACTGCCAAATATATGGTAACGGCTAATAAATATAGACACTTCGGATGGCATAGTGAATGGAGCCTCCGGCATTCTTAAAGATATAGGATTTAGTTCATCTAATAGCCCAGAAATTCTGTGGATTTCTTTTCTTGATGAAAGCGTATTTGTAAGTGCAAGGGCTCAATGTAGTCATCGAGTGGAGAATTCTTGGACCCCTATTCATAAATGTGTTAAAACTTTTCAATATGGCTCTAACGAGCAGATTACCATAGATCGAAAGCAGTTTCCGGTTGTACCTGGGGAGGAAACCGATCGACCTCAAGAGGTGTGGAGCTGCTTGACTGCATTGCTTCTACGAACTTGCAGGTGTTGGCTACTGGTGGGCCAACGCACTACCCATTTGATGGTTCTAGGCTGCCTACTGCTATCGATTTCGCTGTTTATCGAGGAATCCCGTCTGGGTATTTGAATATTTCTGAGTGTGCTGAGTTAAGCTCGGATCATATCCCACTGCTTATCTATTTATGCTCAATTGCCACACCTCACTCAGCGAAACCGAGGCTTCTCCCCCGGCGAGCCAATATCCATCTATTTAAGAGCACGCTTACATCTCTCATTTTATCTGAGAGCCCTCCAGTTCTCGGGTCTGCTGATGACTTGGAATCTGCAGTTCAAGGGCTTGCTTCCAAAATTCACACTGCTGCTGCTGCCTCCCATGGTAATGCTACCCCCATATTTCAGTCCCAGCTCAACTGGTCCCTCTCTAAGCCCGAAATTACGGCTTTGGCTAGGCGAAAGAGAGCTATACGGAGGCGTTGGATGCGTTCGAGGCACCCCACTGATCGAGCCGAGTTGAAACTAGCCACTTCTGAGCTCAGGAAGGCGCTTCGCGACGCTAAAGCTGAGTTCTTTATTGACAAACTCAGTGCTATTGATCCCAACCTTAATCACGGCTTTGCTCTTTGGAAATGTACCCGGGGTATAAAAAGGCAACCGATTCGGAAACTTCCGCTGCGGCGTTCCGATGGTTCATGGGCTAGGTCTGATCTGGATATTGCGGGCGAGTTTGCTGATTCTTTGGAGGAGCGCTTTAAGCCTTTCGATCTGGCCACGGATGTTGAGACAGCGGACACTCTTTCCTTTTCTGGAGTAAGCGCTGGCCCGGAGGCTGTTATTCCTCTTATCAATGAAGAGGAGGTTGTGCATCAAATCAAGCGTTTGAAGCCTAGCAAAGCACCTGGACATGACGGCATTGATGGGAAAGTAGCTAAAGCCCTGCCGGATGCTGCCATTGATCTGCTAGTGCGTATCTTTAATGCGATGCTGCTTCTAGGTATTTTTCCAAGGCAATGGAAACTTGCCAATGTCGTCATGATCCCCAAGAAGGACGTCGATCTTCGCTGCGCTGATGGCTATCGGCCTATTAGCCTCCTACCAACTTTTTCTAAGCTGTTCGAGCGGATATTTCTAAGACGCCTTTTGGATATTGACAGCTTCCACGATGCTATTCCAGATCACCAATTTGGTTTTAGAAACGCACACAGCGCCGTGGAGCAAGTCCATCGGGTGATTAATCACATTCTGTGCACTTTGGAATCCCGAAAATTCTGCTGCGGTGTTTTTCTGGACATCAAACAGGCC
Organism: Drosophila suboccidentalis; assembly: GCA_037043435.1. Taxonomy (NCBI): domain Eukaryota; kingdom Metazoa; phylum Arthropoda; class Insecta; order Diptera; family Drosophilidae; genus Drosophila; species Drosophila suboccidentalis. Next base: position 38,132 of record JBAMBK010000896.1, read on the forward strand.
TTCGATCGAGTCTGGCACGATGGCTTATTTTTCAAGCTGAAGCCAATCGTACCTCCAGCTTATTTTAAGCTGCTGCAGTCCTTCCTGAGAGGGCGAACTTTTCAGGTGGAAGTTCGGGGTTCTCTATCCTCTCCCAGGGATATTCAGGCTGGTGTTCCCCAAGGGAGTGTTCTGGGCCCAGTTCTTTACACTATTTTCACCTCGGACATGCCCTCGTCTAACAGCCGCAGAACACTCACTGCCACTTATGCAGACGACACCGCGTTTTTGGCAACTAGCTCCTGCAGAAGGGAAGCCAGCATCCTCGCGCAGGACTTCTTGGATGACTTCGAGATGTGGGCTTCAAGATGGAACATTGCTGTAAACCCTGCCAAATCACAGCACGCAACCTTTACCCTAAATCGACTTAACACTTCACGGTTAACGCTCGATGGCAAACGAATCCAGCATTCTGATAATGTTAAATATCTTGGCATAGTCATTGACCGGCGTCTAACGTGGTTGCCCCACATTAAGAGAGCACGTGCTGCAGCAGTTGCTAAATGCCGGAAGATGGACTGGTTGCTTCATTCAGGTAGCGGGCTGTCCCTGGTTGCCAAGCTTCGCCTATTTAAAAGCATTGTTCTTCCCACCTTGCTGTGGGGAATTGGAATCTGGGGGACCGCTTGCTCATCATCTCTACAAATAATGGAGTCCTGTCAGAGCAAGCTCCTGAGGCGTTTGGTTGATGCGCCTTACTACGTGCGGAACTCCACCATCTACCGCAACTTTAAAGTTCAACCCATTTGCTCGGCTATCACCAGATATGCAACAAACTACCGGGAAAGGCTGCTCAGCCACTCGAACGTCCTTGCGGTAAGGTTGGCCAGACCACTCAGAAGAAGAAGACTGAAAAGGCGCCACCTGGCGGATAACTGGATCTTTGGACGATCCCCCTCTGGCCGTCTGTTGCACGTTGCTGATTAACACTTTGGTCTAACTTTGTGAGTTATGCCAGACCAAAAACCCATGATGCTCGCTCCTAGTCAGCCAGGACTTCCCCACACATCGTTCGTGGGTCTGTTTTGTATTAACACTTAATTTTTTCCAATGTGAAGGTGCTGTTTTAGCACGACCACATTAATACATTTTATACCAAAAAAAAAAAAAAAAAAAAAAAATGTACTAGTGGTCGCAATTATTCTAATTGTAGGAACTTATCTTCTGCAGTGTTCGAGTTTGCCATTTTTAAATACAGATCTTTCGGATTTTTGATAATCTATAAAAGTCCAACCTATCCCTTTTTAAAATTTGAAAGAGAGTTTAAAGAGATTTTTCAAAGGCATGCATTATTAAATACAAACTCATTTGTGCTAGGGGATTTCAATTTATGTCCTCACTCGATGACAGGTTGTTGTGGAAGGATTTTTGATTTTTTAGTAAACTCTGTAGGTTGTAGTTCATTGTTAGACATAGCTTCATCCACAACAAACAGTGATACCCACATTGATTGGGCGTTTTCAAACATTTCCAATATCAGCGCCCGCACTTTTGAGACTGTATATAGCCATCATAGTGGAATTCTAGTTACTGTACCGGGGGCGACACCTTAGGGTCAAAGATAGTACAGGTTATTATAAGTATTAAATTAGTATGTACATATATACATCTGTACTATTAATTAGAACTCATATATGTATGTACATTTATTTAGATGCTATAGTATATCATCTGCCATTGAAGCTTGCAGAGGTTTTTATTATTTACGTATTTTTAATACATAAAAAAACCTCTTTACGCGGTAAAAGTCTAGTGACGAAAACATTTTCATGCCCCAAAATTTCTGATATCCAATTTTGTGACGAATAATATTAAGTATTACATATGAATAAAATAAAAAAAAAAGTTTGGCAAACCAGTAGTCGGATTTTGATGATTGAGGTGTCATTCGATTATTAGAATACTAAAAAATTAAAAAACAATTCATAAAGGCTCCAACGGCCCCATTAGCTCCATTCATTTAAATTTTGCCCCTCCAACTTACACCTATTTATTTCGCGAATCAGGTGAGTTTCCAAAAGTCTTAGTATGAAGATTTGTAAGTTTTATTGATACCTTTCGATCGGTATATAATTCGACCTGATCGGACAGTCACAGCAAATTTTCCATTCTTCCTGTGTATATATGCTAGTCGCCTTCGCACCCTTCGTGCTGCTTTCGTCATTAGCGCGGACTGCCATCCGCAGTGATTCATAAAATATATTATTTTCATAATAAGTAGCAAACAAATAAACCAATTACCTTATATAAAGTACAGTAAAGTTTTGATTTGACAAGATTGACTTGGCTAAATATGCGCCCCACCTCCGCGTTTGACTAAGGCAACGATAATAAATCAATGGCAACCTTAGCCAATTCTGCAAAAGTATTGTTGCCCCCAGAATTCTTATAGGAATTGACTTCAATCCAAAATTTTCGAGTGCTATCAATATTTTGCCATTTCACGAAGTGAATTTTTTTATATTGGCTTTCAATTCTCCCTATATTTTGGGTATTAAGGCCTTCAGTAAGGGAACAATGTCTCTTTTATTTTGACGCAATACATTGTTCAAAGAAAAAATATCCACCTGCTTTAATTTATCTGGAAGCCTTAAAATAAAAACAAAAGTTTTTTGTTAAATTTTACGGAATCAAAATAAGGTTAGTTTGAGCAGCAGTCTCGAATCTCTTTTTCAGAAGATGATTCCAGTTTTATTAACTTGATATATTTTTCAAATTCATATCCTTTGTTGAGATTTTCGTAGACATATTCTTCGATATTCTCTGTTGCCAATACATCAATATCTACTTCAGGTGGAATTATGCCCCTTTTCAAAGATTGAATGGCCAACGTCAAATCATTTAGTAACTCTGGCATTTGTGTTGTTGCTCTGAAAACACTTATTTACTCTTTACAATTCCGAATTTAATGAATTTAATAAAAGTAAATATAAATAGTTTTTATCATTAAACATTTAATGCAAGAGTTCAGCTTAATGGCATTTTTCCTTGCTTGCTGCTAAGCAAAAATGGAGTTCCAGCTCTTCCCATTGCTGGATTATTCGTGATACCGCCAACTCAATTGATGACATCTTGTGTCGCACAGTTTTGAGATCTTTAATGGAGCCTTGAAGAAGTATATGTCGAAAAGTTCTTAGGTTTTAATTTAACTTGCATAGATAGAAAATCATTATTAAATATTAAAATTTTAATAATACATGTAGTGACGATCACACAGAAAATATCAAAATTGTTATAACATATAAAACGTATTTGAACTCTTTGACAACTTCTAGCGGTTCTCCACCTAAATTCCATGACTCCAACCGGGATGATCGACCCTTGCCGTCTCGAATACATACAACTTTTGATGTATATGTATTTATTCTGAGATTCCAGATGCTGCAGTAGTTTTTTGTTGCATTTATCATATTTTGAAGCATGCTTGGAGAGCTCCCGAGTATGACCATGTCATCGGCGTACATAAGAATTTTATATGTGCGGTCTCCAAACTCTACTCCTCCGGGCAGTTGATCAGCAATATCGTCTATAAAGAGGGCAAAACGAAGCGGGCTTAGTAAACAGCCTTGCTTGACTCCAAGATTAGTATCAAACCACTCTGATAAAGTATTTCCATCCCATACTGCCGTTCTATTATCCATGTATTATGCTTGCAAAATATTTTTTAGTTTTGTGGATACTCCTGCATTGCTTAGTTTTAACATAAGACTCCTACTGTCAATTGTGTCGAATGCCGCTTTAAAATCAATGAAGAATAGATACAGCTTCTTCTTTTGCTTTAGGTGTTCTCTAGCAATTGTTGTTAGTGTGAAAATGTTGTCGACTGTGTAGTAGCCCTTCCAGAAACCACACTGATTTTCGCTTAGTAGACAGTCCGAATCCACAAACGCTGTTAACCGTTGAAGTACAAGGGCCGTAAAAACCTTTAAATTTGAATTTAAAAAAGATATGCCTCTGTAGTTGCCTGCATCTCTTGGGTTTCCTTTCTTTAATAGTGAATAAATTATATTTTTTTGAAAACTCGATGGAACAAGACCCTCTCTGTAAATATGGTTGAAAATTTCCAAAAGCTTCACTTTAAACAGAGGTGTAGCATGCTTAATGAACTCTACTGGGACTCTATCTTCCCCAGGAGCTTTTCCTCATTTGCTTCGAGCTAATACGCTTTGCAACTCATCCAAAGTGAAGTCTCTATCCAGATCCTCAACCGATGTAAATGGAAGAGCAAAACTATAGGTCGGGTCAGACGAGCACTTTTTCACCGACACTTTCTGTCAAAAAGCTGTCCGTGTAGTGTGACCACACAAAATTTCAAAGCGTCGATGAAAAACCGACGCTCACCGATGGAAATAGAGCGCTTTGTATGTAGAACGTTGTCGCGTATGTCATGATGCCTAAGATGTCTTAATAATTGCATTGTCCTTATCCTCGCCGCGTCACATTCCATATCGTACCAAGATTGCTTAAAAATCGTGCCTGATGATTTTTGCATAAATGCAGCTGCTTCGATAATGGCCTTTGTTAGGTGATCTATGTCTAGCAGATTGTTATCGATTGCGTGAAGAGTAAGGTGCCTGTCGAGATTAGTTGCGAATCTGTCATTTAATCTACTTGTCCATCGTATCTTAGGAAGCAATTTGGGGATTGTTGGCTGCATTGTCGTTTCCATACACACACTCACCGCAATCGGCAAGTGATCCGAGAACATTTCATGCCATTTTCCTTCAATCAGACAATAATCAATTGTAGAGCTTGCTTTTCCAAGCAGAAATGTCACCAGAAATGTTACTAGTAGTCCTTCCATTGAGTACCGTGAGTTTAAAAGATTCACACATCTCGATAAGTTTCCGACCAATACCTTTCACCGGGTTGAGGTCTGCTATGTCCTCCTTCGGTAGGACATGTTTCCCTGGAAAACTACATCTACGTCTAGATAGAGCAGTGCATTCTGCTAGTATGTGAATCGAGGATTCCTCCTCGCAATTACAGAACCGGCAAGTTCCACTGCTTACAATTCCTAACTTTGATAGGTGACTTTTCAGTTTGCAATGCCCGGTCAAAAGACCGGTGAGTATTCTGAGTCTATTCTTCCCCAATGCGATTACTTGCTTAAACCGTTTTGTGTTGTAGCTACCTAGGAGGTATTTGGCTTGTCTGAGACCTGTTGTCTCCGTCCAATGCGACTGCTGAAGTCGCCTCTCCTCTTTTCGTAGGTATTCCCGTATTGTGTGTCTTCTAATTCCACAAAACGGTTCAGGACCTATTAGGGGCCTGCATGCACCCATTCTGGCTAGTCTGTCAGCTGCCTCGTTTCCTGCTAAGTCCCTGTGGCCTGGGATTCATCTTAGGGTTAGCCTATTATGGGATCCCAGTTGGTTTAGCTTCTATCGCACCTCATGCACTACTTTAGACGTTATTTTCGCCTTGCTGAGTGCATTGAGAGCTGCTTGACTATCGGATAGAATGGCTATGTCTCTATTCCGATAGTTGCGTTTGAGATAAAAGTCAACACACCTCCCTATTGCACATACCTCAGCCTGGAAGATGCTGGTATATGTTCCTAGAGATTCATGGTAAGATATCCGAGGGCCTACAACTCCAAGTCCTGTGCCTTGGTCTGTAAGAGATCCGTCGGTGTACCATTTTATGGTGTGTTGACCCATTGGATGGACTTCATCAAGTGTTGTCCAGTCCTTCTTACTGCTCAGGTTCACTTTGAAATTCTGCTCGAACATAAGCTCGGCAGTCATCTCGTCCCTTGGCTGTAATAGTAAGGGGAGATCACCTGATAGCAATTCTGCGTTTTTGTGGCTAAGGATGCTTCCCACCCCCTCTCGTGCTATTCTTAGCAGAGTCGCCCTTTGTTGCAGTTCAATGAAAAAATTGAGTGGCGTGAGCTCCATTAGGACTTCTATAGCCGTTGTCGGACAGGTGCTCATACCTCCCGTCATACATATGCAGGCCATCCGTTGCAGTCTTAACAGCTGCTTCTTGACGGCGATGAGTTGGGCTCTATCACCCCAGGCTATTGTTCCGTGTGTCAGAATTGGCCTGACTACCATTAGGTATAGCCGTCTAATAATCTTCGGTGATGTGCCCCATGATTTCCCGGCAATGCTGCGACAGGCATAAAGTGCTCTAGAGCACTTTGATATCGTATTCTTTACATGGGAGCCGAAGTTTAATCTGCTGTCGAAAGTGACTCCTAGGTACTTAACCTCCCTACTTGTTTCTATTATGCTGTTTGACAGCCTTATTTGCCTCATTCTCTGCAGCTTGTACCTTCTGGTGAAGGGAACGATGACCGTCTTGGATGGGTTGAGGTTGAGGCCTACCTCTCCACACCAGTCACTCGTTATCCGCAAACCTGATTGTACAATGTCACAGAGTGTTTCTTCGAATTTGCCTCGTGCTATGATGACAATGTCATCGGCGTAGCCCTGGCATTGAATTCCATAGCCGGCAAGTTTCTGGAGTAGTTCATCTACTAACAGACTCCAAAGTAGAGGAGACAAAACACCCCCTTGAGGACAACCTTTTGTGGTTGTGACAGTAACAGTGTTATCTTGAACTGTTGCCGTGGCTTGTCTAGACCCCAGCAGTGAGGAAATCCATCTGCCTAGTGGTTGTGTCTAGGCCCCTCCTGGTCAGGGCACCTTGGACAGCACCGTGAGATGTGTTGTCGAAGGCACCCTCTATGTCCAGGAAGGCGCATATGGCCACCTCCTTATTATCAACCACAGTGCTTAAGGTGCGGTGTAGCTGATATAGTGCCGTATCCGTGGATCGGCCTGCTCTGTATGCATGCTGCGTTGGTATGCAACGGGGATTGCACCAGAAGAGTACTTCTTATCTTGGATGGTCCACCAGCTATCTCCAGCGTTTTCAGCAAAAACGATGTTACGCGCGACTGCACTTGTGTACTGGTGATCCGAGTGACAATCGGCTGCTTATTCAGTCAGCAGGCACTGGGGCCTAGACATGCTTTTTGCTTCGACTGTATCTTCTTGTACCGGGGTGCTTCCCGGGAAGTGTGTCTCAAGCAAGAGCTCTAGTTTCGCTAAATTTGCCTCCGGTGTGCGCTTCGAAAGTGCCCTATGAAACCGAGCACCTTCGGATGTGCTTTCTATACTTTCGCTAAATTCTCGGTAGTTCTTCCGCTTGGCCTTTCTGATCTCCTTGTTGTAGGAGGTAAGGCTTTCACGGTAAGAGTCCCATAAACCGTCTCTCTTCGCTATGTTAAAGAGGCGACGGGTGGTGGTTAGGTAAAGCACGGACAAAACTTTTTTTTTTTTTTTAATTTTTAAATGCAATTAATTTGTTAGTAGGTGATTATCATGCATAAATTTTTGTTGATTGGCTTGGAAGATATATCCTATCCCATAAGAAAACCTCTTTACGAGGTAAAAGTCTAGTGACGAAAACATTTTCATGCCCCAAAATTTCTGATATCCAATTTTGTGACGAATAATATTAAGTTTTACATATAAATACGAGGGTGGGCTGATAAATAGTCGGCCTACCAAAGAAAACACGGTTTTTTTTTTATTTTTATTTTTTATTTTTCAACATAATCTCCTTTTAGACGTATGCACTTAGTCCAACGGTCCTCCAATTTTTTTATACCTTCCATAAAATATGACTGGTCCAGGTCCTCAAAATAGGCGTTTGTTTCACAGATCACCTGTTCATTCGACTGAAATTTCTTTCCACCAAGCCATTTCTTTAAGTTTGGAAATAGATAATAGTCACATGGTGCTAAATCTGGAGAATAGGGGGGATGTGGAAGAATTTCATAGTGTAGTTCACACAATTTCATCATGGCAACAACGCTCTTGTGAGCCGGAGCGTTGTCCTGGTGAAACAGAACTTTTTTCTTCGCCATGTGCGGCCTTTTTTTCTTTAGTTCTGAATCGAACTGTCCCAAAAGGTTAGAATAGTATTCTCCATTAATTGTTCTGCCTTTTTCTAGATAATCCACATGAATTACGCCTCGGGCATCCCAGAAAACCGTTGCCATTACCTTGTTGGCCGACAAACCAATCTTTGCCTTTTTCGGCGCCGTTTCTCCGGTTGAAATCCACTGCTTTGACTGTTCCTTGCTTTCTGGTGTATGGTGATGTATCCAAGTTTCGTCGACAGTCACAAAACGACGCAAAAATTCATTCTTATTTGCGTTTAACAATGCCAAACTCTCCTTCGCAATGACCAAGCGGTTGCGTTTGTGTTCCGCTGTGAGCAATCGCGGCACCCACCTTGACGAAAGCTTACTCATATTTAAATATTCGTGTAAGACGTTTCCAACACGTTCACGAGAAATGTTTAGGGCCTTAGCAATCTCTCTCAGCTTTATTCGGCGATCATCCAATATCATTCCGTGGACTTTATCTACCATTTCTGGGGTTGTCACCTCTCTGGGACGTCCCGGACGGTCCTCGTCAAAAATGCTTGTCCGCCCGCGCCTATACTCAGCAGTCCAATATTTAATGGTCGAAATCGATGGAGCTGATTCCCCATAAACTTCGATTAACTCATTTTTTATTTCATCGTTGGATTTCTTTTTTAAAAACAGAAATCTAATGACAGCTCGATATTCTATTTTACTCATTTTGGGGACAATGCAAAAGTGACCATGCTAAAACTCCCGCCAAAATTACCAGTGTTGAGAAAAACGCCTAAAACTTTTTCAGCAATCAGCCGATAGAAAACACTAATCGAATAAAATATTTATGGGTTGTTTAAGATGTTTTTTTTTGGTACTTATCAGCCCGCCCTCGTAAATAAAAAAAAAAATGTTGGCAGGTTTTAGCGGTTTTTAGCGATTTCCCGCTAAACTAACGATTTTTCGAAAAAGTCGTAGAACAAACGTCTCTACATTTTTGAGCGGGAACAAGTCCTCATTCAAGCTTTTAAGCTAAATCAACGATTTGATCCAAACAAACAAACAGACAAATTGACTTTTCATCTCATTTTTGGAAGACGACTTAAAATTTCAAAATGAACTATTTTTTGAACCAGTTATCGGATTTCGATGATCGAGATGTCATTCGACGCGTATTTTTGATTTAAATATTAAAAAATTTAAAAACAATTCAAAAAGGCTCCAACGGCCCCATTAGCTCCAATAATTTAAATTTTTCCCCTCCCACTTACACCTGTTTATCTCACGAACCAGGTGAGTTTCCAAAAGTCTTAGTATGCACATTTGTAAGTTAAATTGATACCTTTCGATCGGTATATAACTCGACCTGATCGGACAGTCATAGCAAATTTTCCATTCTTCCTGTGTATACATTCTGTCAAATAAGTTCCCGGAAATTCTCATTTTAAATTTTCCCTTTGAGAATATTTCTAAAAAAAATTTTTCCCAGGTTGGCACAACTGTCAGCCACTATTCTGCTAATTTTTATTGCTATGTGTCATTTAGTTTGGTTACGGCGTCATTAGGAACAAGTCAACCTTTTGTGTGCGTTGCGATTTTTACTATGGATAAAAATATCGAACAAAGAGTTTGTGTGAAATTTTGTGTTCAAACGAAATTTCTTGTGCCAAAACGTTGGAAATGTTGAAAAAAACATTTGGTGATTCAACCATGTCGAAAACTCAAGTTTACCATTGGTATAAATCGTTCAAAGAGGGGCGAGCGTTCAGGACGACCTTCGACCTCTTCAACTGAAGAAAACGTCGACAAAATAAAGGAAATGGTGCTCGAAAATCGTCATTATAGTTTGCGAGAGATAGCCCTAGAAATGAACATGTCTCATGAGACCGCTCGTCATATTTTGGTTGATGTTTTGGGTATGCGGAAAGTCGCAGCGCGATTGGTGCCAAAAGATCTGAATTTTCGAGTTCGAGTTCGAACGAGTTTTTCCTGTTTCCAAAACTCAAATTACCACTTCGTGGAACCCGTTTTGAGAGCATTGAAGACATCAAAACTAATTCGCAACGAGAACTAAAGGCCATCCCGGAATATAGCTTTAAAAAGTGTTTCGATGATTGGATTGTTCGTTGGAAGAAGTGTATTGCCTCAGAAGGGGCCTATTTTGAAGGGGATATAATAAATTAAGATGATTGATAAGTTGTTTGTGTTTTATTTCAAATTTCCGGGTACTTATTTGACAGAATGTATATGCTAGTCGCCTTCGCACCCTTCGTGCTGCTTTCGTCACTAGCGCGGACTGCCGTCCGCAGTGATTAACTGAATATATACGTTTGAATTGGAATAGGACAGCAGCAGCAATTACATTTGACTAACAGTCCAGTAACAATGAAATCTATAATTAGACGGTCGTTCTTAAAGATCGCCAGTGGCGCAAAGTGTAGAGCGTCCGATTTTAGCATGAATTCTCAATTCGGGTTCCGGGTTCGAGTTCTCTGGCACGGACAAAACTTTTTTTGTTTTTAAATTTTTAAATGCAATCCGCAAAGGTTTTTTTTTAATGTTTTTCAATTTTAAAAGGGTGTTGGCAGAAATCTTAGCTGAGAATAAAGAATCGCTGTAGTCAGATCTGTCTAAGGTGCTAAGTTTCCGTTAAATTTGCAATGTTCGGGAGACGCTGGTTCATACGGAACCCTCATACTGAACCCTCCTCGAGGGTGCCGACTGGAAATGGCGTCACAGTGTTCCTGACCAAAGTCAGGTGGCTGTCAGCAAAGATCAGGGGTCGAAACTATGTGCTCTGGTTTTATAATTGCCAAGTTATATAGGTAAGACCCTTGGTCATGGTACTGAGGTATCTTTCTATAAACACTAAATAACTTTTGACAAAGTAATTTTGTCAAATGCAGAGGCAATAGCAAAAATTTCTGATATCCCCAAAAAAAACCTCTACGCGGTAAAAGTCTAGTGACGAAAACATTTACATGCCCAAAAATTGGCATTCGGCACTTTGCGCAAAAAGGTTCAGCTTCTTTGCACCTAAAAAAATAACTTTTTGCGCAGTGTCGAATGCCAATTTTTTTTTTTACTTTGTATATATATATATATTTTTTTTTTGTCATATATAATAAATTAACATATATAAAAAATATAATATATTTCGTCACAAAATTGGATATCAGAAATTTTGGGGCATGTAAATGTTTTCGTCACTAGACTTTTACCGAGTAGAGTTTTTTTTTGGGGTACAATGCTCTCAAGTTTTCGCTATCCATGTATTCGCAAATCAGCTGCTATGCCTTCGGTTGCTTGAGCAGGCTGGAGGTACACCTTCTGATGAAGGTGCATCAGAAACTCGTCCCCCCTTAACATCAATCGCCGTGTTCTCCCGCTGGCGCTTACTTGGAGGTGCCATATTTATTTTGGTGGTGATTTATTGAGTGAAAAGGTTTGAGTGAGTTTTGTGATACACTTTCAGTTTGACGTTTGTTGAGTGTTTTGTGTTTGGTTTTCACTTTGTATGATTATGTGTTATTAACAAACAGACAATTATAAACGCACAAATTGTTCTTTAAATTGTATTATTCCAATAAGTTGAATTTTCTCAGTAGAGCTTGTAGTCTTTATATTGCTTGTCACTGTTTTCTTTTATTTATAAAATAGTTTAATCAATGTTTTATTAATTATTTGTGGAGCACCAAAAACTGCACTTCTGTTCTGCATAGAGTTGCCTAAAGGATGCTAATCGGAAAATTATTGTTGACAGTGCACGAGCAATTATAAAAACATTGCGTACTCCGACTTTTAGGTAATTAAAAAAACATGAAATTTTTAGATTACTATAATATGTTTTTTTGAAACTGTACTTAGGCTGGCAATCTCTACGCAAGGGTTACCTCAACCTCTCCTTGATGTTCCAACAAGGTGGAACTCAACATACACTATGTTGAAAAATGTGTGCGTGTACAAGGAGTTTTCGGAAGAACACCTAAGTGCAAATTTGCAGTTAACGGAATCGAATTGGGAGGAAATTAACTTGCTGCTATCTGCATTGTAGCCGATATTTATAAACACCCAGAAACTGCAAAGAGAGCAACCTTTTTTTGGCGACTTCTATAAGATTTGGCTCGAAACAAAGTTATCCGTCAAATCAATGGAAAACACTCATAGTGAGGATCTTGCCAAATGTTTAGAGAAACGAGAAGTAAATCTAACGCAAAATGAAGTTGTTCTCTCCGCAATTTACTTGGATCCTCGGATTCGCAGGGTTTTAATAAAAAATCCTATACAGCAGGTATATGCCAAAAATCATTTGACAGCATTAATGCGGAAGATACTATCCGTAAATAAAAAGGTAATCTTATATTTTAAAAACATAAAAACAATTATTTCAAACGGAATTTGTATATTATTTCATTTTATCAGGACAGCGCACCAGAAGAGCAAGTGGTTGTATCACAAAGGGCAACTCAGTCTCCGAGTCAGATTGACGGAGCATCCCAAGGCACATGCTCTCTTTTAAACGAGTTTTTTTTAACTCTATCGAAGTGTGTTCTGGCGAATCAGATGACGACGATGATCCTGAATTAAAACTGACAGTAACAGAAATTCACGGATACTCTCCTAAGCCAATTGGCCTTCAGGAGGATACGAGTATAATGAAATACTGGGAGAGCAAAAAATTTACATGTCCTCGTCTGTACCAATTAGCGAAGGTACTGCATAGCGTGCCTGCTACTCAAGTTTCGGTAGAAAGAGCATTTTCTGCGCTGAAATTAATACTTTCCGACCTAAGGTGCAATCTGTCATCGGAATCCATTAAGAAAATTGTATTTCTCAAATTAAATAAATAAAAGTATGAAAATATAATCAAATTTCCACAAATTAATGTATATTTAGGTTATTGATTAAAGTATATTAAAGCGAATATCACATAGAGCAAGTTCATACTCAATCATTCACAAGGGGGTGTGTGAGGGGGGAGGGATGGTTGAGTAAAGTCGTGCCGACTCTTCTTGGCTGTGCCTTTATATAAACATGTCACTTTTCATAATACACCTTTCGGTTTAAAAGATATAAAGATTCAATTTTTATTTTCGATTTTTATTATAAATATTGAAAAATAATTTTTATTATAAATATTGAAAAATAATTTTTATTTTCAATTTTTATTATAAAAATTGAAAAATCATTTTTATTTTCAATTGTTATAATAAAAATTGAAAATAAGAGTTAAGCTATAGTATGATTTTTAAATAAAAATTGAAATTTAATTTTTATTCTATAATTTTTTTGTTTAGATTGAAAAATGAAAGTTTTCTTTAAACTTTTTTGATAAACATTGAAAAAAAACTTTTATTTAACAATTTATATTTTAATAATTATAATAATTACGGTCCCTGATATATTCACTCCTCCGGGTCATCCCGCGTCCAATGGACAAGCTGAAAATTTTGTTAAAACTTTAAAAAAATCCCTTCCAGCTTCATTAAACAGTAACAAGCATAGAGACTTTGACAACACACTCAATCAATTTCTATTTGATTACAGAAATTCTAATTTATAATTTGAAATGTACAGCTACAGGTGTAAGTCCGTCAAAAATATTTCTTGGTAGATCGTTAAAGTCAAGATTAAGTCTACTTAGACATCCGCTAGTTAGAAATCAAATAATACAAAGTTAATTTCGGATCTAATAAACCAGTATTTATTCGCGACTATAGAGATCCAAACAAACCAAAATCGCCAGAAGCTAAAGCTAAGCAACAACTTGGTCCAAGATCTTACATATGCATACACGATCACAACAACAAGGAAATTAAAAGACATAGTAATCAAATTCGTAGGTTAGGTTAGGTTAGGGCGGGTGTCTTATGACGCACTTAGGCCCAGTTGGGCCCATTGTGATCCCGCGGATCTAGGATCCTTTCCGCCTACACGGGAAACCTGCTTTGACTTAGAAAGGAGTCCAGTTTGATGACTGAACGAATTGAGCAATTTTGCGTGGTGGTATGTCGGCAAGGTCGCCTAGGCCGTCTAGGAAGGGTTTACCCAGAGTGCGGAGTCTTCTGCTCATTAGAGCTGGGCAGGAGCAGAAGAAGTGCTCCGGGGATTCTTCCTCCTCTTCATCTCTGCAACTCCTGCAGAAATCGTTGTATGGGGAGTTCATCCTTTGGGCATGAATGCCTATTAGCCAATGGCCGGTCACGGATCGGATGACGAGAGAGCATTCTGCTCTGCTGAGATTACACAAGGCGTCGGTTCGGGCCTTATCTATGTGAGGCCACGCTTGTCGGGTCACACGACCCACCAGACTGTTTTGCCAACGTGAGGTTCTTTTGAGGTTCGATAGATTGTGGAGCATGAGTTTACAGGTCGCTAAAGGCATATTTATATCCTCTTTGTCTGGAAGAAGGATTTCAGTAATGCCCTGTCTAGCTAACTCGTCCGCTATGCAGTTGCCTGAGATATCCTGATGTCCAGGTATCCAAATAAGGCAGATGTCAAAATGCTCAGCCATCTCGTGTAGAGATTTGCGGCATTTCGAGACTGAGGTCGATTTTGTGGTAGTCGCCGCTATTGACTTGATAGCCGCTTGACTATCGCTATAGATGTTAATGGTGCCTGAGGTGGCATAAGAGTTTTTTAGAGTGATTAGCGCTTCATTTATCGCTGGAATTTCGGCTTGGAAAACACTACAGTGTTCAGGTAACCTGAAAGAGTGATTTATGACAACTTGCTGAGAGAAAAGTGCCCCTCCTACCTGATTGTTCAGCTTAGAAGGATAGGGCGCCGGGTTTGCCCGAAGGTTCGATGGCCCATTCCTCCCTGCGAGGGATGAGTGTACGGAACGGAGTTATTATATGCTCGGTCGGCATACAGTAATCCGTTTTAGGTGGGATGCTATTTTTGTTTAGAAGAATGGAGGAGTGACCTGTAAGATGATCGTTCCAGTAATCGAGGTCTCTGAGTCGGATAGCCGCCAAGGTGGACATCTCTACGCTGATTTGTCGGATTGGTGGTATATTGAGTATGGCGTCTAGGGCTTCACTAAATGTGGTTTTCATGGCACCTGTGATACAGACTTCCGCCATTCTTTGTATTTTGTTGAGTTGCTTTGTAGTTGATGGCTTTGATAGGGCAGGCCACCAGACTAGAATCCCGTATAGTAGGATAGGTCTGACTATAGCTGTCTATAGCCATCGGACGATGTATGGAGACATACCCCATTTTAAGCCTATTGCTTTCCTACAGGTGTGTAGTGCGATTGTCGCTTTCCTACATCTTTCCTGTATGTTAAGTTTCCAATTCAATTTCCTGTCAAGTACTAGTCCCAGATATCTAGCACTTTCACTGAAGGTTAGAATGGAATTTTTAGATTTGGTGGGACAAGAGTGGGAATCTTGTATCGTCTTGAAAAGAGAACAAGTTCTGTTTTATCGGGGTTTACCCCTAGGCCGCATTTGTCGGCCCAGGTGGCCAACCTGTTGAGTTTGACCGTCATAAGGTCACATAAGGTCTGGGGATATTTTCCAGTGAAGCCACCTCCTTCTATGTCGCAAAGCAGTTTACTAATATGTTCCACAGGAGTGGAGAGTGCACTCCTTGGGGGGTTCCTCTACTAACGTACCTGGTGAGAGTCGAAGAGCCAAGTGTAGATGTCACAGGCCTGCTTGTCAGCAACTGGTTGATCAATCTCACTACCCGGCCTTCGATCCCCAGGTCCGTCAGTGCTTCAGTAATTGCTTCCGGGAAAACGTTGTTGAAAGCTCCCTCAATGTCGAGGAAGGCAATGAGGGTGAATTCTTTGAGAGAGAGACATTTTTCTATAGTGGCAATGACGGAGTGAAGAGCTGTTTCAGTAGATCTTCCCTTCCTGTATGCATGTTGTGAGTTTGAAATGAGGCCGCTGGGGATGGAGGCCCTTATGTGAAGGAAAAGGATTCGCTCGAAGGTTTTGAGCAGAAAGGATGTCAGACTGATTTAGAAAGAATCTTCCGAAGTCTGGCTGCTTCAGATGTTGATTCAATTTCTGAGCAAAAGGAGTGCCAGGAGCATCTCTTGGCTCGTCTGATTTCTTTTCTATACGTGGCTAGTTGTGTTTTATAGTTTAGCCATGCTTCGTCCAGATTTGACGCCTTGGCTTGATTGATAAGGGTTCTACTGCTCTTACGAAGATCGTTGAGGTTATGGGTCCACCAAGGTGGCTTCTTTGCTGCTTTTGCTGTCTTACGGTCGTACTGATGGGACAGGATGCTTTGCACGCAGATTTGCATGCAGTGGTAAAGGTTTTGATTAAGTCATGAAGGCGCACTTTTGAGTGTGGCCCCTCCGGTGCTGCCTCTGGAATGGCCTTTCTGAGAAGGGTTTGGTATTTAGTCCAGTTGGTTTTCCTGAGATTTGTAAACTGAGATGGTTTTGGGGGCTTGAGATCGAGTACGAACTTTAAATACCTATGGTCTGAGAATGAGTGCTCGTCTGAGACTTTCCACTCTTTGGTTAAGTCGCATATAGAATGGGACGCGAGTGTCAAGTCAATGAACTCTTTTCTGTCCTTGATAATGAATGTTGGGTCGTTTCCCCGATTTAAAATTTCTAGGTTAGTATTGAGGATGTAGTCTAGAAGTAACTCACCCCTTGAATTGATGTTTGAGCTCCCCCATTGTGTGTGGTGAGCATTTGCATCGCATCCTACTATGAGGCCGATTTTGTTCCTCCCGCAGTCGCTTATCAGGCTTTGCGTGATGTTTTCGGGAAAGGGACCCTTTTGGTCATATGCCATGTAACAAGCCAGTAGCCTGATTGGAGCAGGCTGGAGCTCCAAGCTTACCGCGGTGTTGTCTTCATTACTGAAATTGTGGAGCATAAATACACTTAAATGCTTTCGATCAAGAATGCAAGTTCTAATGTTGCCTTGTACGTTAGCTACAAACAACTTGTAGTCAGCTGAGCCCAGTCCAGAAACCTTGCCACACACCATCCAAGGTTCCTGGATCAGGGCTATATCGGCTCCGCCTCCAGCCAGGCGAAGCAGAAGGGCCGCAGAGGCCGCCTTACAGTGATGGAGGTTTATCTGCAGAATCTTTAGAGACATCTGTAGACATACCCTCCACCACTGTAACATTGGCATCCTCGTCGTCGGATGCGATGTCTGATGTGACCTCCAGGTCACCTGTCTGCCACAGCTTACTGAGCTCTCTTGTTAGGGAGGACGCGTCAGAAATGTATCCGTCCATTTCTGGACGCTCCGGGGCTTCAAGCTCTGCGGCGATGTCCTCCACGACTGGCTTGTCGGAGGGAACACCGCTTACCGCTGCGTCTGATTTATAGACGCGGATGAAGACGGAACTAAAACCAAAGTTTAGCTCCCCTCCAGCCGCGTCAATTGGAGCCAGCGATTCTTTGTTAAGAATGATGACTGCCTGATGGGTGGGCCCCGGCGTTTCTTCGATTTTGGCCACTCGCCAGTCGTGGGTGGGCAAACTGGGGTTGCATCTCTGCAACATTTTCGAGCAGCTGGTCGGGCTCCTTGATTGTGGACGGGATCCACATCCTCGCCCGTGGTCGGACTGGGACCTCCTCCCAGTCAACGGCTGCCAGCTTGGCACCCTGGTAGACCTCGCCTACGTTGGCAACGGCTGCTTTGTATAGCTCTGCCGACCGGTTATCGTCACAGGCTATAACCTTGACATTACCCTGATACCACACTACGTCTTTACAGATGGGGGGTGGCCCAGGCTCCTTCTCCAGCAACTGAAAGCATTGGGTAGCTAGCGCAGACTCAACCCACCTCCACTGGCTTCTGGGGATTCTCCCGTCCGGATTGCCTCGGTCGAGGACTCCAATAAGGATCCTCTCCTTAGCAATCTGGGCGAAGGATCTGCCCGGTTGGACCCGCGATTTCTTGGCGCTCGGTGCGGGAACTTCTTGCGAGCGCTGCCTCTTGGCCAGTGCCAGCGCTCTTGATGACTGTTGCCAGTTAGGTATAACGCTGTTGGCCCACTCTACCTTTCTCAGCCAATCAGCTGACAGGTTGGATCCTGCGTTGTTATGGTGGCGCTGGAGAATGTCTCCGGCGCTTCGTCTCTCCGTAAAGGAGAACTTCTTTTTGGTACCAGCTGTGGAAGCTTCTCCCGCCGTCCCTGCACCAGCTGGAGCCTCGGCTGCGCTTTTAGCGCTCTGTTTTGACTCCGAGGTGATTTGGGGCGGTAGGATGACTCCCCCGACCCCAAGGCCCGGGTGGAAATCGGGTTTTCTTGGACCGGCACCATTTGCTTGACCGGTTGGCATGGTGACCATCTCCGATGTCGCGATTTTAGTAGGATCGGCTGGCATAGGAGACCATCTCCGATGCTACGGTTGCGTTTTGGCCCGACTTGGAAGTCGATGCCGCCGCTAGTGTTGACTTTTTAAGAGAGCCACTCTTCACATTTGAAATATCTTTTTGTTTTTTAAGGTAAGGTTTAGTATTATTAGAATTCGACATGTAAGAGTCCCACGAGTTGCGGAGAAAGGGTGGTCCGCCTGCACAGAGATCCGCTATGTGCAGGTAAGGCTGGTTAGTTCGGAGGGCGCCAGGTATCCGAACGCTCCGTTTGACACTGAGCTATTTTTGGGGAGGGCCCCCAGCCAGGTTGACTCTCGGCACGGGTCGCGTTACACCCTAGTCCGGCCCTCTTTACCTCAGACCATGACAAGTGCCACCAAGCACACAGTAAGGCTATTTAGGAGCCATACCGAAGTGCAGGAAAACAAAAGTCCTTGGCTAACACCAGTTCTGAGAGAACCATTGGAGTCTTATTTCCAGTCGGCACCCTCGTGGAGGGTTCAGTCGAGGATTTTTGCCGACCATCAAATTCGGAAGATGCCACAAATTAATAATGAAGAAAATTTTGAACAACTTGGTAATGGAGTTATGGTCATCGAAAAGCAACCTCAAGAACAAACAGTAGAAGAAGGTAAAATGAAACTAAGACCACGTAAAGATGACAAAGTAGTTAAATAATCACTGCGGACGGCAGTCCACGCTAGTGACGAAAGCAGCACGAAGGGTGCGAAGGCGACTAGCATATATACAAGAAAATGGAATGGAAAATTTGCTATGACTGTCCGATCAGGTCGAGTTATATACCGATCGAAAGGTATCAATTCAACTTACAAATGTGCATACCAAGACTTTTGAAAACTCACCTGGTTCGTGAGATAAACAGGTGTAAGTGGGAGGGGCAAAATTTAAATGATTGGAGCTAATGGGGCCGCTGGAGCCTTTCGGTCAACATTTTGATTTTTTTAATATTTCTCATAAAAATACGCGTCGAATGACGCATCCGACTACTGGTTAAAAGATAATTAATTTTGAAATTTTTAGTCGCTTTCCGAAAATGAGATGAAAAGTCAGTCTGTTTGTTTGTTTGTTTGTCTGTTTGTTTGTTTGGATCAAATCGTTGATTTAGCTTAAAAGTTTGAATGAGGACTTGTTCCCGTTCAAAAATCTAGAAACGTTTGTTTTACGACTTTTTCGAAAAATCGCTAGTTTAACGGGAAATCGCTAAAAACCGCTAAAATTGAATTTTTTATAAGCAGAAAATGTTAAACATATTTTAATACAATTTTCATACAATTTTAATAAAATTTGTTTTAAATTTTATGCAAATAAAAATTACAGGTTCAAGGATGATAAAAATGTTCTTTGGGCCAAAATTATAATTAAATTCTGACTAATTTTTTAGGATATATCTTGACATAATCGAATCGCGAAATCGTCGTCCCAAGGATGAAAATAACGCTTAAAGGGCATTTCGTCATTTGGTTCTATGGAATTTTAAAAGTCCTGGTCCTAACAAGAGTATTGACACAAAGTTTGTCAGGATCGGACAATAAACACCCAAGATATAAATGTTCAAAAAATGAATTTTTCAACTCAAAAAGCGCGGCTCAGGAATTCATTTTAGAACTATGGTTACTTCGTGAAAACATCTTAGAATTGACCATAGATTACGAAAATTGGTTATTATTTCTTGTGAAAAAAAATCGATGCACTCTAATGTACACTGCTTGGAGCGTAATGCGGAAATAAACTGCTTGCAAGTGGTGCTCTCAACCAGTGCTTAAAGTAACCAGTGCTGCCAGAAAGTTTAGTTTTGTTATGTGACAACGCGACTTTAATTTATTCAAATGAGTTAAGCATTAGAGTCTCTCTGTAAATTTATTTTATTTATTCTGCTTTACTATTTAATTAATTAATTGCTTAATATTGCAAACAGAAAATTTATCTTTATACTTATGCATTGCATGTGTACTAGCCTGGCCGCGGCTTGTATGGAGTTTTTTCAAGTTGGCGATATCAATGAGCGCCGGGCTGAAAAATATTCGTTTTCACCCCTAGAATACACCTGCAAAATTTGAGCCCGATCGGAGTTCATTTGATGGACCCGAAAACGGGTCAAAGGTCACCCCAAGCCATTTGTATGGAAAAAATCAGTTGTTGTATGGAAAACTTTTTTGTTTCTTGAAGATATCTCTACGAAACTTACCACATGCTCAATATTTTATCACTATCACACAATTTGGCAAAGTTTTATCAAAATCGGACTACTATATCCTATAGCTTCCATAGGAACAATCGGATGAAAATCACCTTTAGTAAGAAAAACTTTTTTGTTGCTGGAGATATCTGAACCAAACTCACAGATTGTATGCTTAGGACTGTCTTTTACAATCTGATCAAATTTGGGTAAAATCGGACTACCATATCCTATAGCTTCTATAGGAACAATCGCTCGAAAAATTAGTTCTGTGACACACGGCGCGCAGCGGCGTATCTCAACCAAACTCGCTAGTAACAAGTGTTATTATGTTAAATACATTTTGACTTAATTTTTTTAAAATCGGATTACTATATCCTATAGCTTCTATAGGAACAATCGGTTGGAAAATAAGCTTGTATGAGATTTCTTAAGAGATTTCTTAGCCAATATCAAAAAAAAAGAAACACAAATTTTTTTGTATTAAATATATTTTGAAGGCTCAGATTTATATCTCCCATTTAGATAAGGACATTAAAAGTAATACTTAGAGATACATAAATAATGCAATGATTTTAGAATTTAAGTCAACTCGGACTTCTTATGGCTCGGATATTATTGTTTATAAAGATCAACAACTTGCAAGATGAATTGTACCTCTGTGCCATTTGGAAGGATCAAGCTCGAGGAAATCAGCTTGAAGCTCGAAACAGGAAATAAGGTATTTCGTTTTGTATGTCACAAATCAGAAAAGCTGCATTTCCAAATGGTACTACGGGTTCCCTTACTTTTAGTCTTTATACAATACAAAGAGCTTTTAGAGGTGACAATGGTATTTCTTGGCGAAAATGTTGGTGCTTCTCGGACTTGTGGGGCGACATCTCATGCAAGATTTATGGCAAAGGCAATTTATAGCTTAAAAATCTTCTTTTTTCGTAAGCATTTCAAAATGACGCCGAGAGAGCTGGGAAACATTCGAGACGTATCGATATTTGTAGTTAAGCTCTACATAAAGGCTCGGTTTAAATGTACCAATATGGTTAAAAGACTTAAAGCAATGGAACCTGCAGTGCCATTACAGACAAATTTCTGACGTCAAGAATATTAAAAATGCAGCCTTTGTGATATTTTGTCATACAAAACCAAAAATCTTTTGTCCAGTTTCGAGCTTCAAGCTGATTTCCTCGGGGTTGATCCTTCCGAATGGAATGATAATGAGAATTGTCAAAGTGCTTCTAGGTTTTACAAGAACCTTTGTGTAGTCAATGATGTTGCTGAGCGTGGAGTAAAGTTTATGAAAGATTACAACAGAATTTTAGCACGCGATGAGGCAGAGGCACAGTTCATTTTACAAGTTGTTGATCTCTATAAACAAAAACATCCGAGCCATAAGAAGTCCGAATTGAGTTAAATTCTAAAATCATTTCCATTTTTATGTATGTATCTCTGTGATTTACTTTTAATGTGCTTATTTAAATTAGAGAAATAAATCTGAGCATTGAAAATATATTAAATATAATAAAATTTGTTTCTTTTTCTTAGTTTGGCTAAAAAATCTCTTAAGAAATCTTATACCAAGCTCATTTTCCACCCGATTGTTCCTATGGAAGCTACAGGATATAGTAATCCGATCTTGAATAAATTGGGTCGAAATGTATTTAACATAATAACATACAAAAATAGATACAAAAATGTGTGTCACACAACTAATTTTTCACCCGATTGTTCCTTTAGAAGCTATAGGATATGGTAGTCCGATTTTGACCAAATTTTGGGAGTATGTAAGATACAGTACCAAACATACAATCCGTAAATTTTGTAGAGATATCTTAAAAAAACAATAAAGTTTTTCATACTAAAGGTGAATTTGCATCCGATTGTTCCTATAGAAGCTATAGGATATGGTAGTCCGATATTGACCAAATTTGGTCAGATTGTAGAAGACAGTCCTAAGCATACAATCTGTGAGTTTGGTTCAGATATCTCCAGAAACAAAAAAGTTTTTCTTACTAAAGGTGATTTTCATCCGATTGTTCCTATGGAAGCTATAGGATATAGTAGTCCGATTTTGATAAAACTTTGCCAAAAAAAAATTAATATACATACAAAGTAAAAAAAAAAATTGGCATTCGGCACTGCGCAAAAAGTTATCTTTTAGGTGCAAAGAAGCTGAAGCTTTTTGCGCAAAGTGCGGAGTGCCAATTTTTTTTTTTTTGTATCTATATATAATTTTTTTTTGGCATATATAATAAACGAGCGGGGGCTGGCGAGCGAAGCGAGCAGGGGGCGGAGCCCCCTAGTATATAATAAATTAACATATATAAAAAATTTAATATATTTCGTCACAAAATTGGATATCAGGAATTTTGTGGCATGGAAATGTTTTCGTCACTAGACTTTTACCGCGTAAAGAGGTTTTTTTTGGGGGATTATGAAGCATTATGAACACATATTTGCATTATGATCACGTATATATTATATATTATTTTTAATTAAACAAGGAGCATTGAATGAAAGTATTATGAAGTATTATAAAATTGTATTGTAAGGGAGTTTTCAGCCAGGGTACAGACTCAGTCTGTCAGGGTCTGGAACTTACAAGGAATTTGTAAGTTTCGCTGGACGCGGGGGAGAAGGGCGGGAAATGTTCACTTGCGAGCAGATAATCTGTGAAGTGTACAAAACTACAACCTCACGCCAGCCGAATATGTCGGCGCGTGGGACAGCCCTATGAAGCCAGGGAGCGGTACAGGGTGCTCTGCTGGCCAACCAAACTATAACGAACGCAACTACGGGTAACGGGGATTGTGCCACAGCTGACGGGAATTGTGGCTCGTCCAAATACTACGGGTTAGTGGGGATTTGGCGGGATTGTGCCACAGCTGACGGGAATTGTGCCTCGTCCAAATACTACGGGTTAGTTTTTAGCATTAACTATGAATAAAAGCCTCGTGTTTTCAATAATTGATTCACAAGTTTATTAAGGGGTTATGATTTGTGTTAATCTAATTATACTACGCAGGCCCTGCTGCACTTTCCTATTTTCTTTCTCACACCTACGTTCTGCTTACTGCTGACGCGCCAACTCGCGACGTCTGCTCCTTTTCGCTCCACGCGCTGGTGTCGGCCACGCAACTCACCACAGCTTTTGCTCTCTCCACCTCGGAGCTTTCGCTCTCTCACAACGAGGTGAAGAGGCGCTGCGTTCGGCAGTGTTGGGTAACCGATCGCCAGCGCATGCAACCTCCCGATGGCGGCCGTTGCGTTTTGAAATTAAATTGAAATATTGACAAAACTAATCTTTAGCTTAAATGCGCTCCGTGCGCTTTTTTTTTAATTCAAGATCAAACCTTAATACTCGTACTAACGTATGCGGAATGAAATACGAACAACTATTGTAATACAAATAAAAAATGTATTCCCAGTCCGACCAGCTTAGATTTTTCATATGTTTTTTATTAGACTATAAGCTATTTTTACAAAAAATATTCATGACCATAGGGATCACCCTTCCTGATATTTTCGGGTACCTTGCGCATAGTCTCCTGAATTCCATTTGTATCCATTTTAGCAAGCTCTCTTTTGCCTTTTAATATCAAACAGTCGATGTTTTTTGACTTCTATTCCTTTCTCTAAACATTTCTTTTCGAATTTGACCAAAACTTTTCCATTGGCCTTAACTGAGGCACATTTGGAGGGTTTTGCAGCTTTGGCAGGAACTTAGTACTCAAGTGGTCAAGAGCCTTCAGAGTTGTTCTTGCATAATGAGCTGACGCTAAGTCGGACAAAACACCGTATTATCATTCGCATGAGTCTTATCAATAAATTTGTAACGCGCCGGAAGACAGATGTCCTTGTAACTTTACGCATTTGCAGCCAATCCTGCCTTAAAAAAGACAGGATCGTTTATTCCACACTGTCTTATGGCCAGCCACAATAAAACCTTTGTTTTTGTTATTTGAGTGACATTTTCAGGTGGTTAAGTATTAGGAAGCCTAAAGAAATATTTCGGAGTCCACTCATGACCCTCCACTGTGAAACACGTCTCATCATCCATTATGCAAATCTTTGAACAGCTTGCAGAAAACAAATTTCTAGAAAGCGCACACAGCCGAAGTTTAATTTTCTCTCTATGTACTTCTGTGACTTTAGGAACGGTTTTTTTTGCAACATATCGTCACTCCCATGTCTTTTAAATACTTTTTTACAGTTTTGTCGCTCACATTGTATATTTTGGCAAACGTACGATTCAATATAGCTGTGCAACCCACAATTCCAGCCTTTTATTTGGGTCTACCTTAAGACTGTTGTAATGGACATTTTTTTCCGGATCCAGGGGCTCTATAAATTTTTTTTCTATTCTGAACATCCCAAATATCTTTAAAAATAATTGTTTTCTGGAAGCCCATTTCAGGAAAGTAATGAAAAATTTAATTTTTTGGCTAAGATGTATTATTTGCGCAATATGTGCAAGCCAATTTCCGACGCTCTGCTGTGCTCAGAGACATTACCGCGACTGTGAATTATCTAGAAAGCTAATTTTTGCTGCTATGATAGCTAAAATAGTAACAATCATTATAGTGTTTTTTGTTTTGCGCTGAAGATTATTGGAACTTATTGAGAACATGCTCAACTTTGTTCGTATTTCATTCCGCATACGTTAGCTTAACATAATTATGCCGCTCCATTGCGGAATTAGATAATAATAAATAATAATAATAAAAATAATAACCAAAAATTGTAACAATAAAGACAATTAATTCTAAGAACATAATGTGGGCGGAGCGTTTCTAGCGCCGCCTCACAGCCCCCCCTTTCCTCAAGAGAGTCACCGTCACTGCACCATCAGCAGTTATGGTGACGTTCAACTCCGTGTCGCCCTCCACTAGGCGGAAACGCGTCCGGCGATACGGTCTCTGGCGCCTAATTACCTCCTCCTGTAGCATCCTGATAACGGGATCGGTGAGGACAGTGCCACCCGGGAAAACCCTCCTGTCGCGGGGGATCAGTGGCAGCAACGTGGCTTCCGGGTCTGCCAACTCCCCGAGCACCTCGTCGAGGTCTGGCTCCCAGCTGTCCAACATGTCCTCCATATCCCTGAGGAGCTCACTCTCAGCGGGGGAAACCACAACGACTCCCACCCGATCCACTGGGGGTACCTGTAGTGGCAGGTGATTGGTGGCATCATCTCCGTTACGGGCAAGTCCTCCTCGTCGACGGCGATCCGACACGTCAGCGCCGGCTGCATGGTGACCTTCGGGGATGTGTTCCTCTTCTTACGGCTCACCTTGCGTCTCGACCTTTCGGGACTGTCGGCCGCTCTTGGGGTTGCGACGGTGGGGCTGAGGGCACTTCGCGCTTGCCGCGCTTGAGACTCGCATTGTTAGCCACCCCGGGCTTGAATCGGATACTGATCCGGGGAAACGTACTTCAGGGGTCCACCTCCAACTCCCGGCGGCCGAATTGCTTCCAAAACTGTTGGGCTCCTTCCTTGTTTTTAGCATCCGCCGCGGCAACTGGCTCGGCCTTGCCCGAGTCCTCCGGGCCGGCGGGGGATCCAGACGATCCACCCGGGCCTCGCGGTCGAAACAAGCGCCGAAAAGAGGGGGACATCGGCTGGGGATCGCTGTCCGTCGGCGTCTTCCACTATCCCTTCGCCGGCTGCCACAACTTTCATGGCCGGCGAGGGGACCGGGTGCTCCACTCGCTGCCCATCCGCCATCTCCTCGTCCTCGATTATCCACTCGTCGGCGGCCACGACTTCCAGTTCTGGCGAGGGAACCGGGTGCTCCGCGCGCTGTCCGTCCGCCACCTCCTCGTCCTCAATTAGCAACTCGTCGGCGGCCACAACTTCCATGGCCGGCGAGGGAACCGGGTGCTCCACTCGCTCGGCCTCCGTGGGCGAGGGGACCGGGCGTCCTACTCGCGAGGCCCCCGACTTCGGTGCTCCTCCGATCTCCGGCAACGCTGAGAATCGTGGGGGTGAAGGCGGCTCCTCCACGTAGCTTGGCGAGTGGCCTGTGGCACCTGTATAAACATTGTCGAGTACTCGACCGCCATACATACCACCAGCCCGTCGTAACGGTCGACAGAGCGGTGGGTTCCATGATAGATGATGTGCCGGTACCGTCTCGGCCGCTCATCCTGCCTCCGTCCGCAATAGTTCGGCCTTCCCTGACGGGGATCCCGCTGTCACTGACCACGGCGCGGACTCTCGCGTGTCGCAGTCCTCGACGTAGGCCTCCGGCTGCGGCTCCTCCTCGTCGCTGATTACGATTATATTGTCTTGGTCCATCTGTAAACTTAACTTATTTAATTTTAACCTATCGACTTCGCTTAAAAGTACCAAATCTACCAGTGCACAGTGGTCGGACTTGTATGGGAGTAAGTGACAAAAATAGTTATACGTGTCTTACAGGTCTATAATTTAGACTGTAAGCTTAAAACAATAATATAAAACTACTTTAAACAAAATGGGCGTGGTTATACGCCCATACGCCCATACAACCCATAATATATTTAACAAAATACGAAAATATATTTCTTACAATACTTTTAAATTCCAAATATGATAACAAAAAATAAAAATAATTATAAAGAAAAGTTTTATATGCATTTCATATAAAAATATATATATATATACAACAAATTCATTAATTAATTATCTAATAAATCAAATACAGATTCTTTTAATAATGTTTTTTTTTTACATGGCAATTTTCTTAATCCACTTATAAGAGGATCTGAACTTAATAATAACCTATTTAATAGGTCTATATTTGTTGCGGATCGCGAGATTTTTCTTGTGTGCTGTAGTCTAAATTTTTTTATATCTTTATTTTTAGCCTCTGCAGCTTCCTCAGAGAGCTCTCCAATCGAGACTAATGCTTTATTAATAACCTCAGGACCGTGTATTAATATTTTATACATAAGAACATAAACCAATTTGACATTCACTACACATATAACAATAATAAACACATAACAGATCACTTAACATGCAAAGTACAAACAACAAAAAACACAAATACCTGCTGCGTTCGGATCAAAATATATTGACGCTGGGCAGCTCCCGGCAGCTGATTCCTTTTGGACATTAATCTATTATTATTTAGCTATTAATAATAAAAGATTTGATCATCGGATGCGATCGGCGTAACAACTAAAAGCTTAAGGGAAAGTACAAACACGAAATCGAAACACACTCACAAAAGGTTAATTGGGATTATTTTTGTATTAGACGATATACCACGATAAACAAAGTGTTATGAAGTAAAAATCATAGTTAATACCTGATACAATAATATCCATATTTTGAAAATGTTGTTATAACTTGAATTTGTTAACTTGTTTACTCTTAATACTGGTGTCACTTTCATAGAATACACAACGCACAGAATTGCGTAGCGCGTTGTCTAACTTTATGGTATTTTTTCACAACGTGCGAATGGTCACACTCTAAAAATACGTTTGATTCAAAAAGTTAATTTATTTATGAGATGATCGACATACTACGAATTGTGAAATTTTGACTTCGGTTTTTTTATTTTTGTCATATGGGAGCGACCACTGTGCAGTGCAGCTCACAAACTACGACATGTCAACTTATTCTAAATACCGACTACAAAAAAAATAGGGGGTTATTCTGGTAGCCAATGTTCCCGTGTCGATCGTGGCAAGCATGGCCTTCCCACCGATCTCCACGGTCGCGACGATTCGGCCGCCTTCCACAACGAGGGGACACCTTACTGCCGGCTCGCGGGAGCACTGGCGTCGCCCTGACCCTGACCTAGAGGACGCCACGGGTCGGTTCCCGAGCTGGAGAATCCGCAGCAGTTCTGGGTGCTCCGTCCACGTTGCCCGCATTGCCTACAAAACTCCACCCGCGCATTCGGGCACTCCCTCGCGAAATGCCCTTCCTGCGCGCACCGGTGACAAGCACGACGAGGATTGAATCTTGGCCCACCGTTCTGGGTTATCATCTTATTTGTCGCATCATCTGGGGCTGGTAAGGCGGGAACACCGTTAACCGGTGCCGAGACCACCTCCGGTGAGGTCCTGATTAGGTGCCTTCTGCCCTTTTACGCTCTCATACTCCGCGGCCAGAAGTCTTAACGACGTCATACAGTTTGTACTCTGGGTCAGCATTCTCGTACACTCGATACAGTACCCGAGTAGCACAATGCCCGGATTTCGATGAACTCCTTGAACCCCTCGCCCTCGCGCTGTCGGCGGGATCTGATCTGATCCTCGAGGCGCTAGAAATACTGGGGCGGCAAAAAGAATTCCAGAAACCCGCTTTCGAAATCCGCCCTCGTCACATCCCTCAGCCCACTGGTCAGAAACCAACGAGCCGCCTTATTCACGAATATTTCGCTGACTGCCCGAGGCATGCGGTCGAGGGCGATGCCATAAGTTATGGCCCGTTCCTCTAAAAGTTCCACGAACTCTAGAGGATCCGCCTGCCCGTCATATCTCATTCCCCACTTGCGCACCTGTTCCGCCACAACCCGGGTCGGCTTGGCCTCCGTCGACGAACCGACTGTGGATTGGTCCCGGGGATCTCCGGAACCCCGGAACACTTCGACGCCTGTTCCTCCAGCCTCGATCTCCCGATCTAACTTAAGCGCGGGCACTGCCATAGCTCTGGGCACGTCCACTCCGTCGGCCCTAGGCTGGGATGCTTATTATGGTTGCCCGCTTGGATAAAAGCGCAGAGTCGTTTCCGAAGATCCTCTACGAGGCCTTCACTCCCCAGACCGAACTCAATAGCTATGGTCACCAACTCCTCCTTACTTCGCTGGTGAACCCAGCGCACGCCCACCCCAGGATTCTTGGACTCACCTGTTTCTCCCATGGTCACAGTCACTTGTATATTCTTTCTCCCCTTTTGGGGTATTTTATCGCCGTTTACTTTATTTTTTTTTTTATGGCAATCACACAAAAAAACTTTTAACTCGTTTGTTCTGTTTTTACTACTGTTCACTTTGTTTTTGCTCTTGTTTTAAATACACTTTGTTTTCCTTCGAACTCTCAGAACTTGCTGTTTTCTTTCCTATTTTTTTTTTCCCTTTTCCAAAAAAAATATATAAATACTATATATTTTATATATATTTATTTAAAATTTTTTAAGAAAAATCTGCACCATCACAAAAATCACTTGCCGCCGTTCACTTCTCTTACTTTTTTAGTTAACGCACGCCAGTTCTAGCGTTTTTTTTTCCTTTTCTCACTGTTCCCTACTGTTTCTCGTCACTATTGCGCATCACTGACCCGTGGCCGCATTGCTCAGACGCTTTTTTCCGTTTTCCTTGGCGCCGATGCGTTTGTATGTTTTCGTGGCAGAGCGACAGCGCTCTCACTCGCGACGTCGACTGCGGCTCTCGCTCTACCGACAGAGCGTACATATAAACGTTTAAGCTCGCGACGGCGCGTGCTCAGCTCGCGACGGCGTCTCTCCTGCCGTTACCGACTGCGCAGTTTGCTTTTCTACTGCGCTGGGCGTATGTATACGTGTGTGAGTGTCCCGTTGGTTTTCGGGCCCTTTTGTGTTCTGCTTTTCGCATGCGACTATTCTAGCATGTGGAAAACAGGAAGGCAGGGTATGGCAGGCATATACGACTACGACAATGACTACGGTTATTATCTACTCTATGCCTACGAACACTTATTTGGGCATAATTGTGGGGCTTTGTGCCACTTTTATGCCACGCCCCTTCGTGCCTCCAGCGTCCCTGCTCGGGCGCCACTTGTAAGGGAGTTTCCAGTCAGGGTACAGACTCAGTCTGTCAGGGTCTGGAACTTACAAGGAATTTGTAAGTTTCGCTGGACGCGGGGGAGAAGGGCGGGAAATGTTCACTTGCGAGTAGATAATCTGTGAAGTGTACAAAACTACAACCTCACGCCAGCCGAATATGTCGGCGAGTGGGACAGCCCTATGAAGCCAGGGAGCGGTACAGGGTATAACGGGAATTGTGCCTCTATGGGGGTTTTCAGTTTGGCGGTTTTTAGCGATTTCCCGCTAAACTAGCGATTTTTCGAAAAAGTCGTAGAACAAACGTTTCTAGATTTTTGAACGGGAACAAGTCCTCATTCAAACTTTTAAGCTAAATCAACGATTTGATCCAAACAAACAGACAAACAAACATACTGACTTTTCATCTCGTTTTGAGAAGGGCACCAAAAATTACAAAATTAATTATCTTTTGAACCAGTAATCGGATTTCGATGATCGAGGTGTCATTCGACGCGTATTTTTGATTAGAATAGTAAAAAATTCAAAAACAATTCAAAAAGGCTCCAACGGCCCCATTAGCTCCATTAATTTAAATTTTTCCCCTCCCACTTACACCTGTTTATCTCAAGATCCAGGTGAGTTCTCAAAACTCTTAGTATGCACATTTGTAAGTTGAGCTTATACCTTTCGATCGGTCTATATCTCGACCTGATCGGACAGTCATAGCAAATTTTCCATTCTTCCTGTGTATATATGCTAGTCGCCTTCGCACCCTTCGTGCTGCTTTCGTCACTAGCGCGGACTGCCGTCCGCAGTGATTATTATTAATCACACATGGAACATGAAATGAAAAGTATTTTGAATAGGAATTATACTATTAGTATCAATAATGTATGAACAACTTATTAAATTTGAATTTTGTACAATTGATCCACATGCTTTTATAACATTAAGATGCCAATGCATCAAAATAAAATCAAACAACATATATGTATATGTATATACAAGCTTAAGTAGAGGCGTGTTGGATATTTAGAATATACATACATCGTGTGAACAATAATAATAATCGATATCTACATGCAATAAGAATTAAGAACTATGAACAATTAAACTAGATCATAAGAACAAGCAAATGAACTTTACATAGAAACTTCACTAGTAAACGAGCGTGCAAAGACACCACAATATGTAAGTTGTTGCCATCAATTATTTTTGGCTTCAACGTGAACAGTTTGTTTCCACATTTTTAATCTTAATTTCGTTAGACCATGGAAACGCATCTTGAATTGTTAAGGCCCTTAAAAAAGAGATGGAGGAGCGTAAACTTGACATTAAAAATTAAATAGGCATTGGCACCGACAATGCCAGTGTGATGATAGACGTAAGTAAAAGTGTCTATACTGACCTACAAAAGGAAATGGACCTTCCTTGATTTTAATAAAGTGCGTCTGCCATTCAATTCAATTGGCTGCATGTTTTCAAAGATTTGTTGCCGGAAAGTTTGCAGTTCTTAGTTCACGAAACGTATAACTGGTTTTCGAAAAGTTCTGCTAGACAATCTGAGTACACAAAAATATATCAGTGTACAAACGACGATATTTATCCGGAAGCATTGTTCAGTCAGCAAAGAGGATGGCAACATTGTACAGGGAGACGCGCAAGTAGGACAATTGTCCGTCAAGGATCTTATGCATCTAATGGGATGAGCGATTGCAGAGCTTGCCTACTAAGCGTGATTTTGAGGTTTTAACTGGGTGAATGGCTGAGATGGATAAAAAAAATAACGCAGTTATCTAATAAAAATATGGCATTAAAAGAGGAACTGGATTAGATAAAGAAAGGAAGAGTTGAGGAAAACAGTCTCACTCGTTTAGAAGAAGACTCAAAACAAAAAAACAACATTATGCGAGTCCTTGATGCTAGAAAGTCGCCTCATGATGAGTTTAATCACGTTTGTAAAAACTTATTGAAAACTCAAGAAATTGTACTTGCTGAAAGGATCCACAAAATGTATGAGAGCAATGGAAAAATGGTACACCGAGTACAATTTGGTAGTGTGCATGAAGTTCAAAAAATTCTCAAAAATACACGAAATCTCGCCGGCACATCTATTTACATTGAGCCAGATCTGAGCAAGGAAAGATCGGATCGTAAAAAAGTAAATTAATACGCATAAATGCCACAAGAAAAGTCACGGTCAGGAATGATAGAATGCATGTGGAGGGAAAATGGTACTATTTTTATGGCTCCAATATTCTTATGTGTGATGGACAATGTGCATCTGATTCTTTAAGAAAAACTTATGGCCCGGAACTTAACATCAATCTAAATTTTAATGAAATCATCGCAAATATCCCGCCAAAAAACTAAATCAGAGGAATGAAAACGTATGCGTGGAGAAAACAAACAGCCAAAATTTCTGTTTTAACAACATCAAATCGTTAAATATTAGGATATTCGCATACAACATATCTGGACTGAAAAGCAAAGTATTATATAAGAAAGGAGCATTGAATGAAAGTATTATGAAGTATTATAAAATTGTATTGTAAGGGAGTTTTCAGCCAGGGTACAGACTCAGTCTGTCAGGGTCTGGAACTTACAAGGAATTTGTAAGTTTCGCTGGACGCGGGGGAGAAGGGCGGGAAATGTTCACTTGCGAGCAGATAATCTGTGAAGTGTACAAAACTACAACCTCACGCCAGCCGAATATGTCGGCGCGTGGGACAGCCCTATGAAGCCAGGGAGCGGTACAGGGTGCTCTGCTGGCCAACCAAACTATAACGAACGCAACTACGGGTAACGGGGATTGTGCCACAGCTGACGGGAATTGTGGCTCGTCCAAATACTACGGGTTAGTGGGGATTTGGCGGGATTGTGCCACAGCTGACGGGAATTGTGCCTCGTCCAAATACTACGGGTTAGTTTTTAGCATTAACTATGAATAAAAGCCTCGTGTTTTCAATAATTGATTCACAAGTTTATTAAGGGGTTATGATTTGTGTTAATCTAATTATACTACGCAGGCCCTGCTGCACTTTCCTATTTTCTTTCTCACACCTACGTTCTGCTTACTGCTGACGCGCCAACTCGCGACGTCTGCTCCTTTTCGCTCCACGCGCTGGTGTCGGCCACGCAACTCACCACAGCTTTTGCTCTCTCCACCTCGGAGCTTTCGCTCTCTCACAACGAGGTGAAGAGGCGCTGCGTTCGGCAGTGTTGGGTAACCGATCGCCAGCGCATGCAACCTCCCGATGGCGGCCGTTGCGTTTTGAAATTAAATTGAAATATTGACAAAACTAATCTTTAGCTTAAATGCGCTCCGTGCGCTTTTTTTTTAATTCAAGATCAAACCTTAATACTCGTAC
>JBAMBK010000898.1:0-30854 GCA_037043435.1 Drosophila suboccidentalis
GCTATGAAGAGAGAAACCTAACTTATTATCAAAAAGGACACCAAGATCTTCGACTATCGATATGCGTTGCAATGGGACATTATCAATCGAGTATGTTGCCAAGTAAGGAGATACCCTGTTGAAAGTCATGAACAGGCATTTAGAAAAATTTAAATTCAGATGATTAGCTACACATCAAAGATGCATTGCATTTAAATCATAGTGTAAAAGCTTATGACAATCGGCCTCTTAATATGATAATATGAGTTTTACGTCATCGGCATACATCACTGCGGACGGCAGTCCGCGGTAGTGACGAAAGCAGCACGAAGGGTGCGAAAGGCGACTAGCATATATACACAGGAAGAATGGAAAATTTACTATGACTGCCCGATCAGGTCAAGCTATATACCGATCGAAAGGTATCAATTTAACTAACGAATGTGCATACTAAGACGTTTTAAAACTCACCTGGTTGATGAGATAAACAGGTGTAAGTGGGAGGGTCAAAATTTAAATGTTTGGAGCTAATGGGGCCGCTGGAGCCTTTTGGTCAACATTTTTAATTTTTTAATATTTCTCATAAAAATACGCGTCGAATGTCGGCTGCAGGAAATAAGGCCCCAATGAAATAAGGCCCTAAAAGGGAAAATGAAATAAGGCCCCAAAAGTTGGGGTGTTATTTCATATTTCAAATATGAAATGAGGCCCCAGTAAGATGAAATAAGGCCCCAAAAAATGATGAAATAATGCGCCAAATTTCATATGAAATAACACCCCAATTTGAAAAATGAAATAACACCCCAAATTTTTATTTTTTTTATATTATTGCTTTTGTATTAAATTTATTGTTTTATTAAGAAAAGACTTGAATGGAACTATCCACTGGTTTTCTGAAATAGAGGCAGTTGTTTGCATGGCAAAAATAAAATATTTGGAGCCATGTCCATATGAAATAACACCGGAATTCGAATAATTAAATAACGCCCCAATTTTTTAATGTTTTTTCTATATTTTATTGCTTTTCATCAAACAAAGACTTGCATGGAGCTATCTACAGGTTTTCTGCAAGGGCAACTGTAATGCTCGCAGTTATTTGCAATTGCATCGGGTTATAGCTTTAAATTGCATTCTGCGCAAGTTTTCAAATGTTTGCATGGCACAAATAAAATAATTGGAACCATCTCCATGCAAACAATGCAATTACGATCCTCAGTTTTGGGTACCAAAAGTTTAACTGATTCTTTCTCATCGGATTTCTCATCTTCTTCTTCACCTTCTTCTTCTTCATCAGAAATAGCCTAATTTCGGACCATGTTGGTGCAAATTTCATTGCCGTCATACACCATGCGTGAAAGAAAAGTAGCTGCAGTTAACTTTCCTTGATCCAGTAGCAAAGTTGCCTCCTCAATCTTCTTATCCTTTTGAATATTGCTCTTTCGCCTTTTGTTTGTGGTGAGCCCACCACTTTCAGTAAGCTGCGAAAATTCACAACTTTTAAAGAACTCCTCGTCGCGAATAAAATTAACAAATTTAAAAAAATTGCCATTTGGCATCGCAGAGCGACCCAATACACCATTGTATGCTTACACAGCAGCTGTTCATTAAAATAAAAACCAACGGAAATACCTAAAAAATGTATAAATATTTTTAAATTACGATTTAAGAGATAATGAAAACTTTATACAAGAAATCGCGCGATTTTTTGTACAAAATTTTCGCTTTCGGCGATAAGACTAACATAATTTTTTTAAAACAATATAGTCCAATTACCTGGTCAAAATATTGAATGTTTATGACTATTTTAAAGGTTCCGTCCATTAAATATCTTTCATTTGGCGGTGGTATATTTTTCTTTATACCGTTAATTATTTTCTGAGATGAAAATATACAGAAGGCATATTTTTGCTCTTCAAAAATACATGCCGTGTAGAATGGCAGTGGATTTTCTTTATCTTTTGTAAGGCCAAACGAAGTCCACACAGACTCCAAATTGAAAGCCTCTATAACTTGTAGTGGATAGTCAGGCGAATGTACGAATGTTTGGCTGACAATATATTGTAAGCCTCGCCGTATATTCGAAAATTGAATGTTTTTCGTTTCTTCCTGGTACCTAAAAAATTTACAATTATTGATAATATAACATAAACACAACCGCCAATAAATAATAATAAATAATTACCTTTCGCAGGTATTGCGATAAGCTGAGCGAATGCAACTTGTCGCGTTGCTTTCATTCCCCAAGACGCCTCCAATATTAGAACAGTTTTGTTTGATATCATTGAGAGCCATTATTTCTAAATAAGCCTTTTCTTCGTTGTCGTGATTGTGTTCAATGTATTTTTTTGCAAGCTCGCAGGTGCCTTTTTCCAAAAGGTTTACCCTGGCTTGACAGGTTTTCTTCCTGCATTCAAATTTTTTAATATTCTTGTAATTAGATTTGAATTTGTACAACATTTTCTGTTCTTTTATGTAAAACAAATGTCCAGTTCTGCGTAGCCCAATAGTTTTTTCACACTCCATATTTTTAGCTTTCACTTTTATGTCTAGTTCGCACAATGCTACTCACTAAACTGCAATGATGCAGCTGTTTAACAACTGTCAACTGTCAACTATATGCCCGTCGATTTCATGGATTGCTTTGATGTGTATATATTTTATACACATCATATTAAAGCAAATATAAAAAAATGAAATAAGACCCCAAAATATTCATATAAAATATTGGGGCCCTATTTCCAAAAAAAATGAAATACGGTCCCAAAATCTTCATATAAAATATTGGGGCCCTATTTCCAAAAAAAAAAGATATAAAAACCCCAATAAACGGTTTTGGGGCCTTATTTCATTTCTTCTTTTGGGGCCTTATTTCATATGAAATAGGGCCCCAATCAAATAGGGCCCCAAAAAAGGAAATAACACCCCAAACTTGACAAGAAATCGTTGTTGTTATTTTGTATACATTTTTTGGCTTAATTTCATTTTTTCTTTGGGGC
Organism: Drosophila suboccidentalis; assembly: GCA_037043435.1. Lineage (NCBI taxonomy): Eukaryota > Metazoa > Arthropoda > Insecta > Diptera > Drosophilidae > Drosophila > Drosophila suboccidentalis. The sequence continues at coordinate 2,976 of JBAMBK010000898.1, forward strand.
CTTATTTCATTGGAGCCTTATTTCGCAGAGCCTCGAATGACATCTCAATCATAAAAATCCGACTACTAGTTCAAAAGATAAATTATTTTGAATTTTTGAAAAGTCAGTTTGTCTGTTTGGATCAAATCTTTCTTATAGCTTAGAAGTTTGAAGGACTTGTTCCCGCTCAAAAATCTAGAAACGTTTGTTCTACGACTTTTCCGAAAATTCGCTAGTTTAGCGGGAAATCGCTAAAATTATTTTAAACAAAATTTTTGCATTCGGCACTGCGCAAAACAGTGAGTTTTATTTGGTATGAAGAATTAAGACGTTTTAGCGCAATGTGCCGAGTGCCAAAATTTTGTTTAAAATAATTTATATGTTAAACTTAATATTATTAGTCACAAAATTATATATCAGAAATTTTGGGGCATGAAAATGTTTTCGTCACTAGACTTTTACCTCGTAAAGAGGTTTGTGTATGAGAGTATGTGACAGTGAGCTGAGAGCAGATCGGGAGATCATTAATAAAAATATTGAAAAGTAAGGGAGCTAGATGACTACCTTGAGGTACGCCAGAAGTGACCTTGACAAATTTAGAGGTGGCTGATCTAAGCAGTACTCTTTGAGATCCGTAAGGTAGGAAGAGATCCATAAGAGGAAAGAAGGGGAAAATCCCATATAGTCCAGCTTTTGAAGAAGAAGGCTATGGTTTACCGAGTCAAATGCTTTACTGAAGTTTGTGTAAATGACATTAGATTGCATTTTATTGAGAAAGGCCTCATTTACTAAGGATGGAAATTCTAGTAAATTGGTCGAAGTTGACCGACTCTTAACGAAACCATGTTGAGCGGGGGAGATAATGAATTTGCAGAGATGCTGCAAAGAAGAAGATATAATTTTTTCAAAAAGCTTAGGGATTGCTGATAGCTTAGCGATTCCCCTGTAGTTTGAAATATCCGCTTTGCATCCTTTCTTATGCAGTGGGATAGTGTAAGATTCTTTCCATATAGAAGGAAAGACAGCTAAATGTAAGGATAGAATGAAAAGATCTATTAAAGGGTTCAGAATAGAAGAATGACACTCTTTCAACACACAACTAGGTATGTTTTCAGGGCCTGAACAGTAAGAAGATTTTAGTGAGTGAATAGCAGAAATAACACAGCTATCGGTTATTTTTGGTAAAGTAAAGAGTTAGATGAAGGAGCTGAAAAATTTAAAGGTATGTATTTAGAGGAGGGAGAGAAGTAGTTGGTTAAAAAAATCAGCAAAAAGGTCAGAAGCATTAAAGTCATCGCTAGCTTTATTAGAGTTAAGGAAAAAAGTTTTGGGTAACGAGGAAATTCTACGTTTGGAGTTGACGAAGGATTAAAATTGTTAAGGATTCCGCGCAAATTGATTCTTGCAACGAATGAGATAGCTTTCATAGCATTGACAATTGTAAGTTGAAAAATTAGCTTTAGCTTTAGAATATTTCAAAAAGGCCAAGTTGGATGGCGTCAACTTGAATCTTTTGAAATATTTTGATTTTAAATTTCTTAGATAAGATAATCTTGGACTAACCCAAGGAGGCTTTTTTGAAGCGGACCTAACAACACTTTTAGGGATACAGACATCAAAAAGAGAATTCAGAGTGTTGTAAAAAAAAGAGACAGCTAAGTTCATAACATTCGTTTCATACAGAGTGGACCAATCTGTAGCAGAAATCAGTTTGTTAAGTAAAGAGAAATTTCCTTTACGAAAACAACGGCGGGTATTAATACGAAGTTGGTAAGACGCAATGTTAGTGTTAGGAATATAAGTTGAAAGTTAAGGTGTAGAATAGTAAGTATCTTCAGGCTCGACTACAGGAGAAGATCTAGTGACAGTAGAACAAGATAAATTATTAACAAAGACAAGATCAAGCATTCTGCTAAGATTATCCGAAATTGAATTAATTTGAAAAAGTGGAAGGTCAATTATACCATCTAAAAAATTATGCTGCCCTGAGCGAACAAAATAATTTAAGTCATTAAAAGGTGACCAGGAGATGTGATGCTGATTGAAGTCACCGACAACAACAAAAAAGTCTTTGTCAATCACAAGGCTAGAAATTTTTTTTATATTACTTAGCTGTTGCAAATAAACATGAATGTTAGATTTAGGTGGTATATACGAAATACTTTTCAAATCGCTTGATAAAAAAATTGCTGTTCTAAGTCACTTATGGGACGCAAAAAAAGAAGAAGAGAAAAAGTTTAAAACGTAGCTTGCAGAAAAGGATAAAAATAACAATTTGTATGTGAAGAAAATTAAAGAAATAATAATTTCAAAAAAACTTTCTTTATGCAGGGCCGGGCTCGGGCCGGGCTTTTTTAAAATTTGACCGGGCCGGGCCTGGACCGGGCCTTAATGATATATTTCGGGCCGGGCCTTAAATAGGAGGCCCGTGCACATCTCTAGACGCAAAATGGTCGCTGTGTGTAAAAATGTCAGAGACGAACTACTTGCTGTTGCATCCGTTATCTGGGCTCGCAAAAACTAGATCGATGATTGATTGTCTTCCAGCTTTGCTGTATGTGCTTTTGGCGCCAACGTTCATAAAAAAAATGTTCAGTGATGCAAAAGTGTTTAGTAGGATTGACCCTCTTGGTGTAGTTCTGCTACTTCCCCATTCCGTGACCCAAGCGTTGAAGTCACCGGCTTTTATTATAGGCGACTTACCACAAGCGTCTTGAGCGCTGTCATCAACAATAGTACTAAATTCGTCGGGGGATATGCTTGGTTCTATATAGCAACTGTAGATGTACATATATGTCCCAAGCACGGCCCTGGCGAAGCCTTTCCTCAAAAAACGTAGGGTTAGTTGCTTTGCAGCAGACGCACAGCTCCAGATAGCTCCACACTCCAATATCTTTTGGTGCATAGGGCTCACTAATTATTGCTGCATCGGTTTTGTTTTCCCTCACGGATTGAGAGAGCAGGTCCTGGGCTGCAGTGCAGAGAAGGCACGTGGGCGTGTTCGTGCACATCTTTGCTGAATGCCCGGAGCTGCCACATCTGAAGCACGTTTCCTTCGTCACGGGTTGTTGACTTTTGTATTGAATAGATGTGTGCCCGTAGCCCATACATCTGTAGCATCTTTTGGGTTTGATCTTAATTCGAACTTAGGTTGAGCAGATTAGTGGCAAGACTGGGCTGTACCACCTCGATTGGGATATCACGTTCAAAACAGGCAAAAAGAGCTGATAGAACCTCATCAGCAGAAGTCGTCGTGTTGAAGACTTTAATTGTCACCTTGTCGTGCACTGCTTTGTCTGTGAGCACGGCTGTAGCGCAGTGTGCAGCAGGGTGGCAGCGTGTGAGTGTGTGATGTGTGTATTTGTGATTTTTTTTTTATTCACAATAACTTATATATACTTAACTACATACAATTTTAACCAGCAATGCGGGACCGCCGCACAGTGTAAGATTTTGCCAATCTAGGGGGACTTAATTGAAAAAAAAATGTTTTTTAAGGTCAATGAGCTTTTAGCAGTCAACTTAGAAATGTTCAAATGTTACGAAAACAAGCACAAAACAAAACAAAAAATTTTTGTTCAGAAAATAACGGTTCTTAAACCGGTGCATTTGAAATGCATGCAAAATTGCATCGGACAACGACCAGCAGTTGACAAAGTTTAGTCTTTTCAATTAGATCGTTTGGTCACTGTGAGCAGTAAAATTTTATTTTTCCTATCATTTTTGGAGCATAATTGATTTTTAGCAATATAAAGGTACTTTATAAGTCGCCTTGAAAATTTTCATTATTTGTTGGAAATAAGTGCCAAAAAGTAAGAAAGAATTTTTAACAATATTATATTTTTGATGGAAAAAAATTAACAACATTCTATCACATTCAATTCAATCACATTCAAATCAACCAGAACATACATCGTTTGCAGAAAATCATTCTGAATCAGGATCAGGAATAAAACTTTGCCCATATTTTGCCCAGGGGAGTTCAATTTAGCAATGACTGCAATAACACGCGTAGAGTTTTTCGAGGTTTGGTCAAGCAACGTAAGAACCGTTAAGCTTAACTCAGTCCTAGAGCATGCAGCGATGATTTTATATTGATTATATAAAGTTAAAAGTGCACTTATAAAACATGTGCCATGAATTTGAGTCGAGGTAGAGTAAATCTAGGAGAGATATATCCAGATATATCCAGTTGACTTCAGGGCACAATTAATGACGTTCATTATAAGATTGATGTCCTGCCTTTAACCTCAACCCGTAAAATTTTTATTTTATGGTCTATCTAGTGACAAAAGTTAAGATTCCAGTTCAGATTTTGAATAAATTTGGAAAAAATAATTTCGCCTAGCCCTTTTATCAACTTTATGCTGTTTTTTTTTAATTTAAAAAATTGTGAAAAATATAAAAATTTAATTTTTCTTTCAATAAATTAGTTATCTTTAAAACAAAACCAATTTTTAAATTATTCGGCCAATAATTTTGAAGTTAATAATATTCAATAAAAAAAAAAATTTTTTTTTTATTTATTATTAATTTTAAAAAAATATTTTTTAGTTGGCTAAAATTAAAACAAAAAATACTAACCTGATACTTTTTTGAAAAAAAATTTTATTTTTTTTTTTATGGCGACTTGTGTGTTAAAAAAATGAAAAACTCCTGGTTTTCCCGTGTTTTACACCATTTACAGTGCCACGCCCACTTTAAATTTTAGTCCAAAAATATACTTGGGGATATTCGAGCATTCACTCCAAATTTCCAGTCGATATTGCTATTGAATTAAGTCCCCCTAGATTGGCAAAATCTTACACTCTGCGCCGGGGAGCATGGCTTCACAAGGCTGTCTGGCCTATCATGGCCTCACTGTTTCTCTTCTTCTCTGTCTCTCTATGCGTCTCAGCTCAGAAGTTATGTCCTCCGCACAAAGTGCAGACTGCTGTCCAGTTCTCCTGGCTGACTAGCATCAGTGGGATCAGATTTGCTGAGGAAATATCCGTTCCTCTCTTTGTAGATCAAATCGCGGGCATCTGAGCAGCACATGTTCCGCATTTTCTGGCGTGCCGCAGACAGGGCATTTTGGGTCATCCTCATGGCCAAAGCGGTTCGGGTATTGCAGGTGGAAATTTAGCTCTCCATGCTTACGGTTAACCCATGGTTCGATTTTTGGGATAAGCTTATGCCATTGCAGATCTGTCCCACTTATCTTGCCACATAGAAAAGCATCTGTTCCTCCTCCGATGGAAGCGTCACAGATTTCTTTTTCCGAAAAATTTCGCTCGCCTCCTTTTCTGTGTTTTTTTTTTTTTATTCATAAATTAAAGCTAGAGAAACTGCTTGTAGACTAACAATAGAAAATTAAATTACAATTGCGAGCCTGCAAGCTGGAGCTTCTGGACCAATCCTGCGGTACTACCGGGGAGTAATGCTTCACAGGCATTGGCATGGCTTAGTGTGCCGCTTCTGGTGGTGAACCATTTCGGTCCCGCTCCATCCTGCGTAGTCTCTTTCCAACTGTTTCAGCAAAACAGCACATTGCACTCCAATTTGCCTCGCTCTCCAGCATGTGGCTAATTATGGTGGGCACCTCGATTCGCACCCCGAGTATAGCTTCCGCCTGACTTCGCTCCGTAGAGAATGTTGGGCACACTACCAAAACATGTTCCGCAGTTTCTTCGGTGTCACACTCCTGACATAGGGGAGACTCCTCGTGTCCGAATCTGTGGAGATACGCTCGAAAACATCCATGTCCACTGAGAAGTTGTGTTAGGAAGAATGTCAACTCCCCATGCTTCCTGCTTATCCAGGCCTCGATACGCGGAATTAGCCGGGCCGTCCATCTTCCCTTATCTGCGCCTTCCCATCTTTGTTGCCACTTTAAGAGGCTGCGCTCACGCTCAGAGGCTTTTATAGCCACAATCTCGGTAGGCATTTGCGCAGAGGTTATACGGTTTTGTATATCCCTTCTCTCTTGTGCCAGTATGTCGACGGGGATCACGCCCGCTATCACCATGGCAGCATCTCCTGATACCGTTCGAAACGCTCTGCAGATCCTGAGTGCCCCCATCCGGTAGGACGCCTCGATGCCTTTCATGTAGCTTGGTGTGCTGGTAGCGCTTGCCCAGATTTGAGCACCGTAAAGGATTTTGTTTGTGACCACACTGTGCAGAAGCTGGCGACGACAGGTTCTTGGGCCTCCGTGGTTTAGCATCATTCTGCTGAGTGATCTGCTTACTTCTGCAGCTTTGACGCCTATCGTTTGGAGGTGCTCCCGGTAGCACAGCCGAGTGTCCAGCATGACGCCCAAGTACCTGATGGCACGTTGGGATTTGATGGTCACGTTGCCCAGCCTTATTGTAGCCGATTCAACACGCTTCCGGCTGCTTATGAGAACCGCCTCCGTCTTGTGCTCAGCCAGCTGAAGGCCAACTGTCGACAGCCACTGCTGTATAGAGTTTATAGCTGCAGTAGCAAGCTCCTCGGCAGTAGCCACTTCCTTGGCTACAACTGTTAGTGCCACATCGTCAGCAAATCCAGTTATGTCCACTTCTGGCGCCAGGTCTAAACGTAGAACTCCATCGTAGGCTATGTTCCACAGAGTTGGGCCTATTACAGATCCCTGTGGAACTCCGCTAGTGATTTTGTATCTTTCCGTGCCTTCCTCAGTGTCGAACAACAGCCACCTATTGCTTAAATAACTCCTGATTATTGCCATAAGCCCCGCAAAGCTTCCAGAATCCGCAGCCACGATGCCGAGTTAAAGGCGTTTTTTACATCAAGAGTGACCACCAGGCAATATTGCTTCGTGCCACCCTTCCAACGCTTCCCTTCAATAGCCTTCTCCGCGATGCTTGTCACCCGTGCTTGTCCTCCTTTTCTGTGTGTAATTGTGTATGTGTGTGAATTTGTGGGATTGTGTATTTGTGTGTGTGTGAATTTGTGTATTTGTTTTTTTTTTTTATTTTAATAGAATAGAACAGGGTATAACAGAATAATACATATAACAAGAATGACAAGTTGAAAATTAAGTTGAGAAGAGGCTTCCTCCGCTCCCGCCGGATTGGGCTATGAAGTTCTACTTCATGGGGCGGTTTTAGCCATGGTAAGCTTCTGGATCTAGTGGCGATCCTGCTCCTCTCTCGGCGGCACAACTCCATCATAATAGCTGCTGCTCCTTTCGTAACATATGTTCAACTATGTTGTCCACTGACAATTGGTGGCCGTCCAACCTCATTCTTCTGCGTAATGAGTCGAACAGAGGACACTCAAAAAACGCATGCTCAGCGTCATCTACAACTTCGCCTCGACAATGGTCGCAATACGGGCTGTCAGCATGCTTAAAGCGGTAGAGATACTCTCTAAAGCAGCCATTCCCTGTCAACAGCTGGCAGATGTAGAAATCTATTTGGCCATGGCGACGTTGTAACCAAGGACGAATGTCCTTTATGAGGCGTCGTGTCCACCTACCATTAACCGAGCAGCACACAGCAGGATTGAGGTGACTACTCCTGCTATGTGCTTCCTGCTTTGCTGTCTAGGTCCTCTGGTATTTGCCATTATCCTGCTTATGGCGTTTGTAGCGTGGGCTGCTTTAATGCTGGCGAAATGCAAGTGGTCCTTGAATTTAAGTCTGTGATCTATCATTAGACCCAGATATTTGATAGCTGGCTTAGTCACAATCGTCGTGGCACCTATGCGAATAGCTGGATTCTGAGGCTTTTTCTGTTGCTTATACATACGGCCTCAGTTTTTTGTTCAGCGAGGCAGAGGTCATGATTTGTTAGCCAAATGATGATGTCATCAAAGGCGGCGCTACAGATGTCGGTCGCATCGGCTAGCAGATTTTTAGCCGTGATTAGCGCGATGTCATCAGCGAAACCAATAAGTGTACTTCCCTCTGGTAAATTAATGCGCAATACTCCATCATACATTATGTTCCAAAGCAGTGGGCTAAGAACGGATCATTGCGGGACTCCTCCAGATATCTGGTATTGTTTTTCGCCATTTTCTGTGTCATACAGTAGAGTGCGATCCTCGAAGTAGCTTCGGATCAGCTGTATGAGGTATGCAGAGACTCCTACACTACTTTTTGTATGCAGGATCATGTCCCATTTTGCAGAATTGAACGCATTTCTTACTTCTAGCGTGCAGACCAGGCAATATTTCTTTTGCGCTCGTGTTCCTTCGATAGCGCGGCTGGCTATGCCTACAAGCTTGCCGATAGCATCCGTCGTACTTCGATGCTTGCGAAAGCCATATTGATGGTCTATTTCGCTCTCCAGACGATTGCATATTAACTTTGTGAGGAACAATATTTGTTCCCCACAGAATTTCGAGTGAGCTACGCCTATGGGCTGCTCACCGTTAACCCAACATAAGACTGGTGAGCGATGCGCCGCTGACCGGCCAGTTGAGCGCAGGCACCGTTAACTTGACGAGCAGTGAGCGAGCATCGTTGAGTGAGCAGTGAGCGCAGGTGCCGTTAGTCCTACGGCTTGGGCCTATAAAAGCGCGTGCAATCTCTGTCTCACGAGTTAAGTATCGCGCCGGCACTCGTTGTGTAAACACTATCAGGTCATCAGTCCATGCTATCGCAGGACATTCAACAATCCTTGCTGTCGCAGGATCAGGTCATCACTCCTTGCTATCGCAGGACATTCAACAATCCTTGCTGTCGCAGGATCAAGTCAGCAGTCCTTGCTATCGCAGGACCTCCAGCGATCCTTGCTGCCGCAGGATGAAGCCATCAGTCTATGCTGTCGCAGGATCTCCAGCGATCCTTGCTGTTGCAGGATCAAACCGTTATTCCTTGCTGTCGCAGGATATTCGACAGCCCTTGTTGATCAGGGTCAGTCATCAATCCTTGCTGTCGCAGGATCTGTTCGTCAGCCGATCGAGAGACGAGAGAAGCCGTGGAAGCACCCGACTGGGAGGATCGACGTGCCGCCCAGAGAAAGATTCCGAAGGACGACGACGAGGACGATCAAGGACGAGCGACGCAGAAACCAGAAACAACAATAATTATATTATAACTAAAGTTAAAGAGTCGGCCAGGAGCCGCAGAATAAAACCATTGAAATTGAATTCTTTCTGAGTTATCATTTATTCACAAGGACTGCAACTATAAATTCGTTGCACGAACCTACAGAGTCGACCGAGTTAACCCGGCCTAAATGATCGTTACAACTGGCGCCCAACGTGCAGGGTTTTACGAATAAATATAACAAAGAATTTCAAAACAGTGAGGACTTTGATATACAACCTCAAGAGGGAGGAGCTGCTACAATATGGTAGCGAATTTAAAATTGAGCTCACGTTCACAGTGGACGGAGTTCGGCGAGTGGGTCGAAGCCAACGAAGGACACGCTCCCCACGCCGAACGATTAGACGCATTGGCCAGGAAGCACGGAAGAAATTCTCCATTCATGATAGAAAACTTAGACGTAAATAGGACGGCGGCGTCCCTAGCAAAAATGGATTTTGCTTCAACAAGTGAGGAGGCACGTCGACTAGAAGACCAGAAGCGGGAGGAACGGAGAGCTCCCTGGGGAACTTCATCGACCTTCCCACAAACCAAACAAACGCGGAATACCGGACAAACGTAGACAGGAATCCAGTCCGGGACTATGCAGCGGTGGCCAAACAAGTTCGCGAGTGGAGTTTCAAGTTTGACGGGAGCTCGAAGCTACTGGAATTCCTGGAACAGGTGGAATGGTCGGCCGAAACATGTGGGCTGGACCTAAACCTAGTACCACGAGCAATGCCAGAGCTTCTGAAGGGCACAGCCCTGAAATGGTACATAGCAAACAACGAGCACTGGAGGACGTGGGCATCTTTCGTGGCCAGTTTCCAGGAATTCTTTCTACCTCGGGACTATTTTTCGAAGCTGTTGGAGGAAGTGTCAAGACGGAAGCAGGGCATCGACGAGCCATTTAAGCGATACATGGTTGAAATGCAAACCTTGATGCGGCCTCTCCAAAATTCTAAGGATCGCGAATGGGAGCAGATTTACAGCTTTAGTCTCCCGGACTTCCGAGCGTTTGCCCGGCCGTATCAAAATGGCAGCCACATCGAGCTAATGCAGCTGGCGAAGGAATTTGAAGAGCTTGAACGGGACAGAGAAAGGCTCCGACAACACGGCCGCAACCAACACCAAGGGCATTTTCCAGATCTCCAACACACGTGCCCAATCCTACACATGCTTGCAGAAGATGCGGGCGTGAGGGTCACTGGGCTAGAGAATGCAACAACGAGAGCCTGATATTTTGCCGAGCGGGAAACGACCGTCGGCGTCCAGCTCCCAGGAGCGAGCGGATGCCGATAGAAGCAGCTCCACAAAACTAGTCGGCGCTTTAAAGGACGAGGGCCACCGCCTGTCAGCTACTGTTCAAATCGGCAACAGTTCCTACAACGTTACAATCGACACTGGAGCAACGAGCAGTTTTGTTAGCGAGGCATTAGCGGTGACGTTGGTCGAGGAAGGATTTGAACTGGGAGCGACACGCAGACAGGTACGGTTGGCGGATGGACGGTCCAGCGGAGTGACGGAACAAGTGGAGGTGCAGATCAGACTTGGAAACAGGCAAGTGGATCTGGCATTACTCGTACTACCGGGAGTCATCGACGAATTGGTGCTGGGATGGGATTTCTTGTCCACCATGGGAACCACTCTCGAGTGTGCCGGTATACAGGTACGAATTCCGACTCGTCGACGGCGCAATAATGGACAAGAAGAGAGACTCTCGGTAGTTAATACACTGGAACAAAAATCACAAGAACAAGGAACACAGGGAAGAACGATTCAGGAACAATCAACACAGGAGCCTGGATCACGTGAACACGAAACACGGCAGCAGGAAACACAAGAACAAAGAATACAGGAGAAGGCAACAACAGGAGAACAAAACAAGTGGGAAAGGCTATAGTCGAGATCCCGACTATAGGATACCCGTTAGTTATTTAAATATATATATTAGTCCGGTATATTATAAAAATTTTTTTTAAAATATTTGAATTTCAACGAAACGTTTTACTGCAAACTGTCGCATCGGTACAGTTGGCAACGTAAAGAGAGCAAAGTGTTGCAGTGTATGATAAAAGTCTCTCCTCATTAAATGCAGCTCAGCCGATCAGATGCTTTGTGAGATCACAAGAAGCCGACCACACGCATGGTGAACACACGTATTCTCTCTCTTTATACGTGTGTCGATTGCGACGCTGGCAGAATTATGAGCTCCTATATTATGGGATATCCTTTTGGAATTTTGGGCATCACTGATGTAAGCATATGAAACATAAAAATTTACCGCCGCTCGAATTTGCTTCCGATTTCATAAAATCGTTACCCAGGGAACACCACGGGGAGGCCATTACAATTGTAATGGGGTCATTTTCCAAATATTAATTTGGGGACCTACAAGTCGACTTGAGCTTTCTAAAAGCCCCTAAGTTCCCCAAAAAAAAAACTTAATATATTCTGCAAAATTCAACAGCAGATATTTAAAAAATAAAAAAAATAAAAAGAAAAGAATATAACAGATAATATTAAAAATACGTAAATAATAAAAAACTCTGCAAGCTTCAATGGCAGATGATATACTATATGACTAATTTATAAAATATGAATATAATAATGAAAGACGTAAAATTTAAATCAATATAACATCTAAATAAATTTACATACATATATGAGTTCTAATTAATAGTACAGATGTATATATGTACATACTAATTTAATACTTATAATAACCTGTACTATCTTTGACCCTAAGGTGTCGCCCCCGGTACAGTAACTAGAATTCCACTATGATGGCTATATACAGTCTCAAAAGTGCGGGCGCTGCTATTGAAAATGTTTGAAAACGCCCAATCAATGTGGGTATCACTGTTTGTTGTGGATGAAGCTATGTCTAACAACCTACAGAGTTTACTAAAAAATCAAAAATCCTTCCTCAACAACCTGTCATCGAGTGAAGACATAAATTGAAATCCCCTAGCACAAAAAATCTCTTTAAACTCTCTTTCAAATTTTAATAAGGGATAGGTTGGACTTTTATAGATTATCAAAAATCCGAAAGATCTGTATTTGAAAATGGCAAACTCGAACACTGCAGAAGATAAGTTCCTACTATTAGAATAATTGCGACCACTAGTACAAAGGCTAATGTTTTCGAAAAGTTCAGTTTTAATAAAAATGAGAATACCTCTTTTTGGTCGAGCTCTGTTAGCTAGGGATGGGCAATCTAGTCGCACTGCTGTAGTGAAGCCTGGTATATTAAATGCTTCGTTTGAGTATGTGGTAGCCTCAACAAAGCACAGAATTGAAGATTGAAGCATTAACTGATCGGCACACACATCGTTAATGTGGCAGTGCAAACTTTCCGTGTTATGGAAAAAAATATTCAAATTGGAAGTATTAAATAAACAGTTGAAGTGCGTATGAAGTAATTTACAGGTACGTAATTCTCGAAGCTCTTTTTCTGAAGCGGATTGCTGATCAGATCTTGGAGGATTGAATTGCCCAACTATAAAGAGACCGGCAGCACTTGTCGCTCTACTACAGGCCACATATAATAAATCTCTTCGCATTCCTGGAGTAGTGTGAACAACTACTTGTCCATAAGTAGCTCCTTTACTCTAATGAATACTTATAGCTTCTGCAGGTACAACCGGAAACTGCTTTCGATCTATGGTAATCTGCTCGTTAGAGCCATATTGAAAAGTTTTAACACATTTATGAATAGGGGTCCAAGAATTCTCCACTCGATGACTACATTGAGCCCTTGCACTTACACCTACGCTTTCATCAAGAAAAGAAATCCACAGAATTTCTGGGCTATTAGATGAACTAAATCCTATCTCTTTAAGAATGCCGGAGGCTCCATTCACTATGCCATCCGAAGTGTCTATATTAGCCGTTACCATATATTTGGCAGTGGTTTTTAAAATTAATGAAGTACACAAACCTTGTGTTTTTTGTGTTTTGAAATTCTTAACCGACTCCAGGCATCTGTTCCTTGACTCTGAGCAAAGATTTGCGGGCTTAATAGAAACTATAGCTTCTGACATATATTGTTCAGTCGGAATGGAAAAAAGTTTCTCTCTATTATAAGAATCAGTTTCCTGATTACTTGAAAAAAGGTGAATTGCATCACTTGGAACTTGACTAGCATCGAAAATGCGGGTCCTAAGTAAATCAATGTCGTCTGACGACATTTGACCGGATGCCATGTTATTCAGTGCAATTGCAAATGGTTGGTCATCTCGCTGACGCATTATTTCAGTTAGTTCAAAGTACCGAAAAGTATTCCACAAGGCAGACCCAACTATTGGAGCATATGGATTATTAATAACTGAGTTTGATTGAAAAATCCATCCGTCGCCAACTGGTCGAAGTTGTCTGAGATCGCCGAACTCGATAACAGAAATTCCTCCAAAGACAGCCTCAGGAGTGGAGAATATTTGTTTAAGGCGACGATCCAAGTATGAAAAATGTTTCGCACCGACCATAGACACTTCGTCGATTATAAGAACTTTGAGATCTATCAACCTTGAACGTATAGTGTTCAACAAATCGGGACCTAAACTCTTAAACGCCGATCCAGCTTGATTAACAGGGAATGAAAACATAGAATGAAGGGTGGATCCACCGATTCCGAAAGCAGCTTTTTCTGTGGGAGCACACAGTAAAATTTTTGCTGTTGTTGGGTCACATCCTACTCTACGGTTATATTCTTTAGAAAGAGACTGAAATATTTTCGCTATAAGCCTACTTTTACCGACACCTGCTCCTCCCCCTACAAACTCATAAAAATGATGGTTATTCCTTACATTATGAAGAACGTGTGTTAGATAAGTTTTTTGTCTTAAATTAAGAGATCTTACTAAACTTGTCAAAATTTCTGGAGAAACAATTGGCGGTAGCTTTACTATTCGAATGTTACTGTCCGGTTCGTCAACATGATTGTTGTCATCTAAATTGACAACATTCTGATCTTCAGATATCTCAGGTATTGCCAATGCCCTAAACTCCTCGTCAACTATAGCCTCCTCGTTCATATTGTCCTCAATCTCTGCCTCCGTGGCCCTTCTAAGCGCGTCTTCTAAGTTATCAATTGAGTTATACTTTTGAAAATTATTCTTTATTATTTCCTCGTGCTGGTTATAAACCTCCTCACAGTCTCTGTCAACTAACTCTACTTGTTAATTTCTCCATGGATAATATAACATAGCAAATACTCTAAAATAATTATTTCTATCCGAGTTTATATTGAACGTCCTATACTTTATTATGCAAGGGTGATTCCTTTCTCTAATAAAACCACTTCTATCACGGAGAGCGATATAAATTTCACCTAGAACCTCATTATTTTCTTCATTACCATCATTGTCACTATTTTCCCTATGTAAAGTCCTTCTAGTCGTCTTACTAAACTCGTAATTTGCAGCAAAGTCGGCTAAGCATAGGTTTTCAAGGGAGTTAGGTCTTTCTTTATATTTCTCGTGCAACCCTTTGAAAAATATATCGGTGGAGTCATGAGGCATAATTTGAAGGACATTTGTGGGTCTGAGCATGCGAACTCGTCGATCCGGAGGAAATGTATTAATATCGATACATTTAATGCTGGTTCCAGACAATGCCATTCCTAGGCAACAATAAACGGCTTCCTGAGCAGATATCTCAGTAGCAGAAATGAATTTATTACCAATAAACTGCAGTTTTTGTCTAATAGATAATTCGCCTCTTTGAATTTCGTTTACGGCTTCACGCATCAGCTTCGAACGCCCCTTTGCGATTTGTTTATATAATTAATTATATAACAACAGCAAGCATAAGGATCCAATATGAATTGAATATCGATATTAGCCCTTTGCATAGAAAGGAGGGGTATATTAAAGGGATTGACATTATTTTCTGCAAATGTCCTTTTTAGAAATATTTGAGGTTTTTTCAAACCTGATCTTATGGCATATTTGTAGTCCTCGTAACTGAGGCTCACTTGTTCGTGTGAAAGAAAGTTCTCAAATATGCTTAAGTTATTACCCAGCAAGCCAAATTCAGAGGGCTCGAAATTATGTGTCCGAAAAGAGCCGAGTTTAAGAGCGTTTTTGGAGTAAACACATAATTTTGAGGGTTTTCGGAGCACATTCAGTGCTTTCTAAGCATGGGCTCATAAAAAGCACTATTGTCTGAGTATTTTCGGAGTGGATGTAGGCAGGTAATCGAAAATAACGGTGCTGAACATAACGGGATGCAGAATCATGCAATATGCAAGATTACAGTCAATTCACGCATTCATTCAGTTGTGCAATAAAAAGTAAAAGACAGAGACGTGTTTGCAAAATAGTATTTAATTATGTGTATATATTTACAAGTTTATATAAGTTTTAATTTAAAAATGTAAATTTGAAGTCCAGCCTTCATTCTTAATGAAGATATTTATGTTTAAGTTTCTACTTTATTCTCATTTTGTTAATTCTTAAGTAAAATATAAATATAATATAAAAATATTAAAATTAATTTCGTCTTAGTTTCTTATTTGAACCTTAATATGCATTTGAAAAGAACCTTTCAGGAGGCACTTCAAAGTGCCTAGAAAAGTAACTTTTATGTGTCTTTTCTGAGGTTTTTATATGCTTCATTGAGAGGGTGAAAGCACTTATATCTGTGTCAGAAAAGAGTCAGATTAGACTCAGAAATCTTCCACATTAAGTGCGACCGTTTTCATAGAAAAAAACGCTCATTCCGGACTCTTTTTTGGGCACATTATGACGGTGAATGCTCATAAAAAAGTATCAGAAAAGTGTCAGAAAACGCACATATTGCTTGCTGGGTAATAATATCGTTTGAGTGACGTTAAACTAAAAAGTTACGAATTTTCTTTAAATTTTCTTTATGAATAGAAAGATTTTGAGTTTCCTGTGGTAGTGGCTTCAAAATATTTGTATGAGCCATAGGGGGAAATGGAATACCGAAACGGCATATGGACTGTCCTCGCACTTTTCTGAGACATGAATGTCCGTGCTTATGCTTTTGGTATTCGACATAATCAGAAAGTTCAGTATCGGTTGAATTTACTGTAACAAACTGATCAATAAAGGCGATTACATTTTGAATGGATTCATCATTGTTGAAGTCCACTGTGGGGGCATCTTTCAGCCAAAACATACCGTGTATATGAGGCGATCCTCTGTGTTGAAATTCAACTCGCCAGTAATACTTGACAACATAATTAAGTCCGAAGACTCCACCTGGCTTTTTCATAAGCTTTAAGACCTCCCGATACCTATAGTCAAAGTACCTTGCGCAAGTTACTGGATCTGTTCTAATTAAACGGGCCTTTTCTGTGAACTGCATTGCTGATGCTGTTTCTTCACTAATTTCTATCCTATCCACATTTCTCTTAAGCAATACGAGTAACTCTGTCCACTTAGTTTCAGCCGCCGATAGAGTTATGAAGAATGTCGGAAGGCCAAACTGCCGAATCATGGCCATTACTTTCTTCTTTTCTTCTTCCCAGTGAGCAGGAGATGAACGAATATCTCGAAGAACTCTCTATCCTTCATCGTGACAAATTAAGTTGCCCATAAACTCTTCATTGAGGACGTTAGCAGCTGTGATTGCACTAGAGGCGCTCCGCTTACGTAAGCAGGTTGAAATATTATTTCGAATCTTGATCAGCTCTAACTTCTTATAGTTGAAGAATAATTTATCCGTTCTACAACCTATTCTATCTACATTGCGAAGCTCTGATCTCACAATGGTTGTAAATGTTTCGGAAGACTGCCTTTTGATACCGGCATAGATGCTTGGGAATGCTAATTCTTCAGCATCAACATCGAGAATCACATCGAGGGGTCTTTGGCCTTCGCCCGGAGCTATCGCAATTCTCGGTATACCTACATTGTGTACATGGTCATTATTCTCAAGCAGAGTTTCTTGACCACCAGGATTAAGCTCTTCAGCTTCTAGATCCTCATCTAAATGGTGTCGCTCCATATTCACATTTTGTTCAGCGTTGGCTAATAGTGCCTCGACTGCGGCTGTGTCTGCTTGAGATGCTACGAATGGAACAGTATCGGATGTAAAGTTTGAAATCCACTGCTCGTTAACTGAAACATTATGCTTCCTGTACAGCTCGGTACTCACTAAATGTCTAATTGCGTCAATTATCTTGGAAGGTCTTATGGTCTCAACTATGAAATCATGGGCATATTCCATTCGACGTTTAAGGTGGAGCTGAACAACCTCTGCTTCGTGGAAAGCTCTAGGAAGAGACGTGACGATGCTGGTCACTGAAATAGGGACGTTAACAACAGCTCCTTTAATGGCACTCTGACGCTCATAGCCTATTGACTTAATAATCATAAATGGAAGGCGAGGAGAAATCAATCTTTCCTCTAGTGAAGTTAGTCCCTTTAAGCAATTTGGCAGTACTGGGAAATCTAAGCCATTTGTAATGGCAGCCTTTGGCTTCTTTCTAGCCTTGATATTACTGTGGCAAGTTTTACAAAATTTTAGATTGTCACTGTTTGAAGGATATTGACTCTAGACACTGAAAATGTCTGCAGAGAACTCGCAATTGCTCTCCAAGTAGCTTCGAGAAAGTCTAGATATTTGTTTGGGAAACCACAGACCCTTACAGCAAAGGCAAATCTGATCAGGTCCCAATTTAATTAGCCTATTGAATGTAGCTATCTGACTATCCAAACTCCTGAGTCTTATTTCCCTATCCTCCTGCGAATAATTTTCCCTTTCCTCTTGAATGCGAGCTGCATTTCGCGCGTTCTCAGCCTCCCTATTATCACTAAGACTTCTATATTGACTCACCCTTTGACTAACGCTCCTATTTGCATCAAATGCTGCTTGTCGTGCAGCTTCGCGTGCCCGACTTCTAGCTAACGTGTTTCGCGCCTGCTCTATTGTCCTACGAGTTGTGTCATTCCTAGCCTCAGATCTTCTATACCTATCTCGTTGTCTTTCTAATATACGGCCACGTATAGCTCTTGCAAGAGTATTTCTATGCTGTTCGCTATCCCTATAAGTTCCGTAAAGTCTTCTTAACTGCCTGCGAAGAGTATCAATCGCTTGATCTCTGGCCCTAACTGCTGAATCTGATCGCCTTCTAGTGCGGCGACGTTGGGTGTCTAATGCTTGGTCTCTAGCCCTAACTTCAGAGTCTGAGCGTCTAATCACTAAGCAAACAATACATAGAGGCGTCAAACAAGCATTTTTTTGAGCGCAAATGCTTTGTATGCAATGGAACCCCAGAGACTTCGGCAAAAGCCGACCGCTCTTTTCAATAAAACCCAGAGCGGCAGAACGTTGTAGAGAGACAGAGCGCACACAAGCATCGGCGAGTGCGATCACCGTTTGAACATACTCTATTTTAAATACAAACATTTTTTCTCATTAAATTTGCCTTTTTCATTATTTAACAATTATCTTTTTTATTTTTCAGCGTATTTATTAATTTAACAACCAATTTATTGAATAATAAAAAAAATAATATAAGGAGAAAAAGTGCTTGTATTTAAAACAGGGTATGTTTAAACGGGTGATCGAACCCGCATGTTTACATTTCACGCACACTAAGAAGCGTGCGCATGCTGCCACACAGAAACGATAATGAGCGAGAAAGACTGAACATTTTTCGTTGTTGCGTGTGTGCGCTCTGTCTCTCTACAACGTTCT
Organism: Drosophila suboccidentalis; assembly: GCA_037043435.1. Taxonomy (NCBI): domain Eukaryota; kingdom Metazoa; phylum Arthropoda; class Insecta; order Diptera; family Drosophilidae; genus Drosophila; species Drosophila suboccidentalis. The sequence continues at coordinate 21,643 of JBAMBK010000898.1, forward strand.
GCCGCTCTGGGTTTTATTGAAAAGAGCGGTCGGCTTTTGCCGAAGTCTCTGGGGTTCCATTGCATACAAAGCATTTGCGCTCAAAAAAATGCTTGTTTGACGCCTCTATGTATTGTTTGCTTAGTGGTCTAATCCTATGACGTTGGGTGTCTAATGCTTGGTCTTTAGCCCTAACTTCAGAGTCTGATCGTCTATTTCTATGGGCCTCTGTATTATCAACTTGCTCTAATTCGCTATATTAGGCGTTAAGCCTTCTAGAGGGACGACGCACAGTGGGGCCATTGCTCATTTTACGTTGCAAAAATCGTAACTTTTGAACCAATGAAGATATTTCAAAAATTTAAAAAGTGTTTGATAGAAAACTCCATAGGCTTTAAAATGACAGCTTTTACAGGGTGGTAGGCCTACAGGGTGATTCATAGTTGTTGGTCAAAGTTGAAAAATATTTTCTGCGCATATTTTGCATGTCAATTCTTAAAAAAAAAATTTTTTTTTTTGTCTACAACATTTATTTAAATCAAATTTCATTTATAAAATAACAATATTATATTTTTAAAGTACTTTAACTAACCTAATAACATAGAACGAAAAAAATTTTTTTTTGCTACATATATGACATTAATTTTATACATTTTTTGGTGGTGGATTCTCTACAAAATAATCATCAATATTTAAGTCCATATCTAGTAAACTTAACATTTTGGAACTATAATTCCTTTCTTCCAAGTCCTTTCGAGAAGTAGCGTGTCTATGGAACGCAATAAGTGGATCTGAGGAGGCCGCCAGCATGTTGAAAAGGTCTTCATTCTGCCTAGTTCGTGAAATCTTGCAAGTATTTGTGTATCTAAACTTTTTGTAGTCCTTGTTTTTGCATTCCTGTGCTTCTTCGGACAACTCTCCAATTGGCAAACATTGATACTCAATTAAATCTTTTCCATGAGCCAAAATCCTGTGTACCGTAGGACTAAGTTTCTTCTTAGGGTACATTTCCGTCAGAAGTTGTGCTGTTTTTGATGCATAGTCGTCAAACTTTGAACTATTTATCATTTCTCTACAGTTAATAACATTAAGGATAACAGCAAACCTTCTTATGATGTCATTGTGAACACCAGTTATTTGAGAAGTCACCTCATCATTTGCAAAAAATCTCCTGGACGTATTTCCATCGTTCGTATTTCCGTATCCGTGTTTTGGGCAATCCACTTTCAGTGCAAGCTTGCTGCAAAATTCATCTTGAATAATTTTTTTCCGTATAGCTTGTATATCCTTCTGCGGTTTGTTCTCGTCATATTGTTCTCCAGGTCGCGGAAGTGTGTACGCCAGCTTTAAAATAAAGTCCATACATTTAATCCTGCAATGTAATGGAGAAATTCCATACTCGTAGCAATGCTCGTCACTCGTTGAATCGTCCAAACTTTGAAATTGGGGTTGGGTCTTTTTACAAATTGCACACCTTAAAGTTGACGAGGTGTTTGTAATATCATTTAAGACCTTGCCATCAATCATTGTAAGGTAAAACTTAAAATCAATTGTCAATGTTTTCCCATTCTTGGTTTCAATAACCGTTGGCTTCAATTGATCAATTTGATTTTTTATTTCGCTTACAGTGGATCTTGTCAATTCCGATGTCTCCTTTGCATATTTGAAGAATATTGGACGGCAATAATGAACAGATGACGGTCGAAGATTTCTCCAATGCTCAGAACTTGCACTTCTCAGTCGCAAGGGAACTAGGGATGCCATAAACATATTCTCATCGGAAATAGTTTTGTCTTCTGTGTGTATTACTTGTTTATATGCGCTTTGTCCGGACGATCCATCACATCCCCACTTATTCAGTAAAGTAAGTCGTTCGGGTAGTAGATTTATCTTCTCTTCAGGCAAACTTTGAATAAGACGTCTCGCAGTGTGATCCATTAGGTCTTGAAGTTTAACTTCCACAGAAACCTCAGACACAGTGACATTGGCTGGAACAGCTTCCTTCTTAGCAGATCCAATTTTTTTATATCCTGGTAGAACATCAACATTATGTCGTTGTAAGGAGGTCCGTAAAATGGAATACTTTTCCTTCGTTAATCCCAATTCCAGAAATAAACAGAAGGCCTCTTCAACAGAATACTTGGTAGCCGTGGAATCCGGTGGCGTCGGAATGCTTTCCTTTATCCTGGTCAGTCTTTTTGGGCTTGCACTCGTCACAGCTTTTGTAATTTTCGCTTTTGTTTTTTCCTGGACTTTCACATATTTTGAAGATAGCGCTTCCGATAGAAGTTCCGTAGGTATCGCTTCTGTAACATTATCAAGCTTGCGTTTCCTTGTGTAGGCCGAACACTCTTCCAAGGATTTGGTCGGTCTTCCTCTGCCCCTGCTAGTTGATGGTTCTGCTTCTATTTCTTCCTCTTCGAACAACGTAAATGCACCCAGCCAGTCTAAATATTTATTTTTGAACTGATAGACTGATCGATTGCAAGTCCGCCATTTGGTGAGTATATTACGATACATAGATTCAATATGCTTTGTCGTATCTGGCTTAACATTGACTAGTGAAATGTTTAATTCTTTTAGAATAGCCAGCAAAAATTCATCTTTGTTTGTATAGCTTCTGAATAGTTCTAAGCATTTTGAATTTTGTAAAGCCATAATTACACTTCACTTAGGGCAGTAACAAATATTTTCTGAATTATATTAAAAAATACTATTCAATTTTAAAAACCGTCAGATATACGTAATGGCTCTTATAAAGTCAAAAACAAACTGACTGACAAGTGGGAGGTTAGGCCATTATATAGATTTTTTTTAAATAGGTAAAAAGCTGAATCCAATTTTTTACCTCCATTCACGTAACTCCAGGACGAATTACATTCCATTCATTATTTGCCTGCATACACCTGTCCAAATTTTTTCAAACAGGTATAAAACTCCCAACATAACGGTTTTAAAAAGGTCATAAAACGGAAGCCTCTAATAAAATAAGTCTAGGACTGATTACAAGCTCAAACTCATTCCATTCATTATTTGCATGCATTTACCTGCATACACCTGACCAAAATTCCCCAAACAGGTACAAAACTTTTAAATTAACGGTTTTAAAAATGTTATAATACAGGTACAAGTCATAATAAGATATTGCATCATGATATTGACAGTCAGCCATGGAAAGACTGCATGTACCTGCATTGCGCTCTTCTTCTTCTACCACCGGTTTTTATTGTGAGGTTGCATTAGTTTTTTTGATTTCATGTAAAGCGGTGCAAGTTGGTGCAGATAAAACTATATACGTTATTTAGAGAAATGATATCTGAAGGGTTTTAAAGTTATTTTATCTTCAAGGATTTTCAATTTGTTTAGCTATCTGGTGCCAAAGTGTGAAAAAAGTTCAAATCTAGTGTTTTTTTTAAAGAATTTTGTTTAAATGGGTCAACCTTTAAAGGTTGTACTACCCACAGTTTTTACTTGATTGTAAAATCTTTTTGGATTCTTAATCTTTAAAAAATTCTCTATCGAATGCTTTTATTACTTTTTTCAAACTCTTACCCCAAAAAAATTAATTATGCTATTTAACAGGGACCGCAAATAAGAGTTACTAGAAACTTGATTAACTTTTTTTTTCAATTATTATTTAAAAATTATAGAATAAAAGTTATTTTTCAATTTTTATTTAAAAATTATAGAATAACAGTTGTTTTTCAATTTTTATAATAAAAATTGAAAATAAAAATTATTTACCAATTTTTATAATAAAAATTGAAAATAAAAATTATTTTTCAATTTTTATAATAAAAATTGAAAATAAAAGTTATTTTTCAATTTTTATAATAAAAATTTAAAATAAAAGTTATTTTTCAATTTTTATTTTAAAAATTGAAAATAAAAATTATTTTTCAATTTTTATTTTAAAAATTGAAAATTAAAATTATTTTTCAATTTTTATTATATAAATTGAAAATAAAAATTGAATGCTTATATCTTTTAAGCCGAAAGGTGTATTTTCAAAAGTGACATGTATATATAAAGGCGCAGTCAAGGAGAGTCGGAACGATGTTGCTTAACCACCCCTCCCCCCCCCCCCCCCTCACACACCCCCTTGTGAATGATAGAGTATATCACATAGATATTCGCTTTAAAAAATTTTGATCAGAATAATGTATGTGAAATTCACTGTGAATAAATTCTTACTAATAACATAAATATACATTCATTTGTGCAAATTTAATTACATTTTCATACTTTTATTTATTTAATTTGAGAAACAAAAGTTTTTTTATGGATTCCGATGACAGATTGCACCTTAAGTCGGAAAGAATTAATTTCAGCGCAGAAAATGCTCTTTCTACCGAAACTTGGGTAGCAGGCACGCTATGCAGTATCTTCGCTAATTGGTACAGACGAGGATATGTAAATTTTTTGCTTTCCCAGTATTTCATTATATCCTCCTGAAGGCCAATTGGCTTAGGAGAGTACCCGTGAATTTCTGTGATCGCCAACTTCAATTCAGGATCGTCGTCGTCATCTGATTCGCCAGAACACACTTCAATAGAGTTAAGAAACTCGTTTAAAAGGGAGCATGTGCTTTGAGATGCTCCGTCAATCTGACTCGGGGACTGAGTTGCCCTTTGTGATAACACCACTTGCTCTTCTGGTGCGCTGTCCTGATAAAATGAAATAATATACAAATTCCGTTTGAAATAATTGTTTTTATGTTTTTAAAATATAAGATTACCTTTTTATTTACGGATAGTATCTTCCGCATTAATGTCGTCAAGTGATTTTTGGCATATACCTGCTGTATTGGATTTTTCATTAAAACCCTGCGAATCCGGGGATCCAAGTAAATTGCGGAGAGAACAACTTCATTTTGCGTCAGATTTACTTCTCGTTTCTCTAAACATTTGGCAAGATCCTCACTATGAGTGTTTTCCATTGATTTGACGGATAACTTTGTTTCAAGCCAAAGCTTATAGAAGTCGCCAAAAAAAAGTTGCTCCCTCTGCAGTTTCTGGGTGGCTATAAAAATCGGCTCTAATGCAGATAGCAGCAAGTTAATTTCCTCCCAATTCGATTCCGTTAATGCAAATGCTCACTGAGGTGTTCTTCCGAAAACTCCTTGTACACGCAGACATTTTTCAACATAGTGTATGTTGAGTTCCACCTGGTTGGAACATCAATAAGAGGTTGAGGTAACCCTTGCGTAGAGATTGCCAACCTAAGTACAGTTTCAAAAATATATATTATAGTAGTTTAAAAATTTCATGCTATGCATTTTTTTATTACCTAAAAGTCGGAGTTCGCAATGTTTTTATAATTGCTCGTGCGCTGTCAACAATAATTCTCCGACAATTTAAAGAACAATTTGTGCGTTTATAATTGTCTGTTTGTTAATAACACATAATCATACAAAGTGAAAACCCAAACACAAAACACTCAACAAACGTCAAACTGAAAGTGTATCACAAAACTCACTCAAACCTTTTCACTCAATAAATCACCACCAAAATAAATATGGCACCTCCAAGTAAGCGCCAGCGGGAGAACACGGCGATTGATGTTAAGGGGGGACGAGTTTCTGATGCACCTTCATCAGAAGGTGTACCTCCAGCCTGCTCAAGCAACCGAAGGCATAGCAGCTGATTTGCGAATACATGGATAGCGAAAACTTGAGAGCATTGTACCCCAAAAAAAAACTCTACTCGGTAAAAGTCTAGTGACGAAAACATTTACATGCCCCAAAATTTCTGATATCCAATTTTGTGACGAAATATATTATATTTTTTATATATGTTAATTTATTATATATGACAAAAAAAAAAATATATATATATATACAAAGTAAAAAAAAAAATTGGCATTCGACACTGCGCAAAAAGTTATTTTTTTAGGTGCAAAGAAGCTGAACCTTTTTGCGCAAAGTGCCGAATGCCAATTTTTGGGCATGTAAATGTTTTCGTCACTAGACTTTTACCGCGTAGAGGTTTTTTTTGGGGATATCAGAAATTTTTGCTATTGCCTCTGCATTTGACAAAATTACTTTGTCAAAAGTTATTTAGTGTTTATAGAAAGATACCTCAGTACCATGACCAAGGGTCTTACCTATATAACTTGGCAATTATAAAACCAGAGCACATAGTTTCGACCCCTGATCTTTGCTGACAGCCACCTGACTTTGGTCAGGAACACTGTGACGCCATTTCCAGTCGGCACCCTCGAGGAGGGTTCAGTATGAGGGTTCCGTATGAACCAGCGTCTCCCGAACATTGCAAATTTAACGGAAACTTAGCACCTTAGACAGATCTGACTACAGCGATTCTTTATTCTCAGCTAAGATTTCTGCCAACACCCTTTTAAAATTGAAAAACATTAAAAAAAAACCTTTGCGGATTGCATTTAAAAATTTAAAAACAAAAAAAGTTTTGTCCGTGCCAGAGAACTCGAACCCGGAACCCGAATTGAGAATTCATGCTAAAATCGGACGCTCTACACTTTGCGCCACTGGCGATCTTTAAGAACGACCGTCTAATTATAGATTTCATTGTTACTGGACTGTTAGTCAAATGTAATTGCTGCTGCTGTCCTATTCCAATTCAAACGTATATATTCAGTTAATCACTGCGGACGGCAGTCCGCGCTAGTGACGAAAGCAGCACGAAGGGTGCGAAGGCGACTAGCATATACATTCTGTCAAATAAGTACCCGGAAATTTGAAATAAAACACAAACAACTTATCAATCATCTTAATTTATTATATCCCCTTCAAAATAGGCCCCTTCTGAGGCAATACACTTCTTCCAACGAACAATCCAATCATCGAAACACTTTTTAAAGCTATATTCCGGGATGGCCTTTAGTTCTCGTTGCGAATTAGTTTTGATGTCTTCAATGCTCTCAAAACGGGTTCCACGAAGTGGTAATTTGAGTTTTGGAAACAGGAAAAACTCGTTCGAACTCGAACTCGAAAATTCAGATCTTTTGGCACCAATCGCGCTGCGACTTTCCGCATACCCAAAACATCAACCAAAATATGACGAGCGGTCTCATGAGACATGTTCATTTCTAGGGCTATCTCTCGCAAACTATAATGACGATTTTCGAGCACCATTTCCTTTATTTTGTCGACGTTTTCTTCAGTTGAAGAGGTCGAAGGTCGTCCTGAACGCTCGCCCCTCTTTGAACGATTTATACCAATGGTAAACTTGAGTTTTCGACATGGTTGAATCACCAAATGTTTTTTTCAACATTTCCAACGTTTTGGCACAAGAAATTTCGTTTGAACACAAAATTTCACACAAACTCTTTGTTCGATATTTTTATCCATAGTAAAAATCGCAACGCACACAAAAGGTTGACTTGTTCCTAATGACGCCGTAACCAAACTAAATGACACATAGCAATAAAAATTAGCAGAATAGTGGCTGACAGTTGTGCCAACCTGGGAAAAATTTTTTTTAGAAATATTCTCAAAGGGAAAATTTAAAATGAGAATTTCCGGGAACTTATTTGACAGAATGTATACACAGGAAGAATGGAAAATTTGCTATGACTGTCCGATCAGGTCGAGTTATATACCGATCGAAAGGTATCAATTTAACTTACAAATGTGCATACTAAGACTTTTGGAAACTCACCTGGTTCGTGAGATAAACAGGTGTAAGTGGGAGGGGAAAAATTTAAATTATTGGAGCTAATGGGGCCGTTGGGGCCTTTTTGAATTGTTTTTAAATTTTTTAATATTTAAATCAAAAATACGCGTCGAATGACAACTCGATCATCGAAATCCGATAACTGGTTCAAAAAATAATTCATTTTGAAATTTTAAGTCGTCTTCCAAAAATGAGATGAAAAGTCAGTTTGTCTGTTTGTTTGTTTGGATCAAATTAGCTTAAAAGCTTGAATGAGGACTTGTTCCCGCTCAAAAATGTAGAGACGTTTGTTCTACGAATTTTTCGAAAAATCGTTAGTTTAGCGGGAAATCGCTAAAAACCGCTAAAACCTGCCAACATTTTTTTTTTTATTTACGAGGGCGGGCTGATAAGTACCAAAAAAAAAACCCTTAAACAACCCATAAATATTTTATTCGATTAGTGTTTTCTATCGGCTGATTGCTGAAAAAGTTTTAGGCGTTTTTCTCAACACTGGTAATTTTGGCGGGAGTTTTAGCATGGTCACTTTTGCATTGTCCCCAAAATGAGTAAAATAGAATATCGAGCTGTCATTAGATTTCTGTTTTTAAAAAAGAAATCCAACGATGAAATAAAAAATGAGTTAATCGAAGTTTATGGGGAATCAGCTCCATCGATTTCGACCATTAAATATTGGACTGCTGAGTATAGGCGCGGGCGGACAAGCATTTTTGACGAGGACCGTCCGGGACGTCCCAGAGAGGTGACAACCCCAGAAATGGTAGATAAAGTCCACGGAATGATATTGGATGATCGCCGAATAAAGCTGAGAGAGATTGCTAAGGCCCTAAACATTTCTCGTGAACTTGTTGGAAACGTCTTACACGAATATTTAAATATGAGTAAGCTTTCGTCAAGGTGGGTGCCGCGATTGCTCACAGCGGAACACAAACGCAACCGCTTGGTCATTGCGAAGGAGAGTTTGGCATTGTTAAACGCAAATAAGAATGAATTTTTGCGTCGTTTTGTGACTGTCGACGAAACTTGGATACATCACCATACACCAGAAAGCAAGGAACAGTCAAAGCAGTGGATTTCAACCGGAGAAACGGCGCCGAAAAAGGCAAAGATTGGTTTGTCGGCCAACAAGGTAATGGCAACGGTTTTCTGGGATGCCCGAGGCGTAATTCATGTGGATTATCTAGAAAAAGGCAGAACAATTAATGGAGAATACTATTCTAACCTTTTGGGACAGTTCGATTCAGAACTAAAGAAAAAAAGGCCGCACATGGCGAAGAAAAAAGTTCTGTTTCACCAGGACAACGCTCCGGCTCACAAGAGCGTTGTTGCCATGATGAAATTGTGTGAACTACACTATGAAATTCTTCCACATCCCCCCTATTCTCCAGATTTAGCACCATGTGACTATTATCTATTTCCAAACTTAAAGAAATGGCTTGGTGGAAAGAAATTTCAGTCGAATGAACAGGTGATCTGTGAAACAAACGCCTATTTTGAGGACCTGGACCAGTCATATTTTATGGAAGGTATAAAAAAATTGGAGGACCGTTGGACTAAGTGCATACGTCTAAAAGGAGATTA